>PVIJ01007069.1:0-85940 GCA_004024925.1 Scalopus aquaticus | reverse complement strand
TTCAACCGTGATCCATCTCCATGGTCCCTTGTGTTCTTTTCTATTCCATTTTGTGCCCTTTTCCTTCCCTCCCCCGCCCCGTCTCCCCCCCCTCCATTGTCTCTCTCCTATTTGGTTTCCTTATAGTCCTGTTATAAGTGAAACCATTTGATATTTTTCTCTTTCTTTCTGGCTTATTTCACTGAGTATGATCCCCTCTAATTCCATCCATGTCGCTGCAAATTGCATGTGTTTATCTTCTTTCCACGCTGAATAGTATTCCATTGTGTATATGGACCACATCTTCTTGATCCAATCATCTGTTTTTGGACATCTGGATTGCTTCCATCCCTTTGCTATTGTGAACAGTGCTGCAATGAACATACGGTGCATGTATCCTTTCGGATTAGTGTTTTTGTATCCTTTGGGTAAATTCCCAAAAGTGGGATTGCTGGGTCTTATGGAAGCTCCATGTTTAGCAGTTTGAGGAATCGCCATACAGCTTTCCATAGTGGTTGGACCGGTTCACATTCCCACCAGCAGTGTAGAAGAGTTCCTTTTTCTCCACATCCTAAACCTTCCAGGTTTTAACAGCAGCAAAGCTGGTAACAGTTTCAGTCTCTCAGCTACCTGCACAGCCTCCAACCTTTTCTTCCCGAGGTTGGCTACTGGCATTCTCTCCATGTCCTATGGAGGCCCTCAACAACCTTCTGGAAGTTCAGTGTGGTGGGGACATAAATGGCTGACCCTGGAATCGCTAAAGATCCCAAATCACTAAAGAGTTTGGGCTGAATCCCAAGCCCTGAAACCTTGGGGCTGCTCCTGCAGTCTCTATTATATCTTATCAGAATCTCCACACCCACCACATACTCTGTTAGTATTTTGCCTGGGGCTATTCACCCTCAACAGCACCCCCCCTCCAGGGGCCACCACCCACAACAGTCTTTCATTCAGCCCTGTTACAATTTGACAGAAAAAGCTGCAATCTGAAGAGATCATTGGTTGTACTGGAATATGTAGTTTTGCATGAACCTAAATGAAAATTCAAAGACTGAAAGCTACTTGGTTTCTGAGTTATTAATGCCAAAAACAAAATTCTATTTTTTAGAATTGTTTAATATTTAAAGCCATAGTTGGGCCTCAAAACTTCAGTAGGAAAAACTGAGCTGTGAAGATTGTACAGTCCCTTCAAAAAACAGCATGTTCACCAACACATATTCCAGGCCTATCTGTGTAGACAAGTGGAAAAGGGAAGAAAACCCTCAAATATAAAAGGTAAGGAACAAAGTCCAAAGACCAAAGAAAAAGTCCAAAGAAAAGGGTGGCTAAGTCCAAATAGGCTGGGCTAAGTTAAGAATTTATTCTAATGCAAGGGAAGGGAGTCTTGACAATTCGTATCCAGCAAGATTTGATAGTCTTTGGTATTTCTCATCCCTTGCTTTCTATGTGGGGATTTTCATTGTAATTATCTTTTTTCTTTTTTGGATGAGTAAAGATATAGTGTAAGCTATTGTAGAAAAAAAGTTAATTTTGTTCTGAGTTAAGTTTCCAAAGAAAGTGGACTCTGAGAAGCAACAAGGTCTTAAATGGGTAAGGAAGAGCTATTAGCCTTACTACATGATTGTGGCCTCTTTATCTGGGTCTGAGTTGTTACAGTTCCTTGCTAGTTAGCAGCCCAATGTGGGCATTCTGTCTTAAGATGGGATCCTTTCACATGTGTTATATTGACCTGAAACTGTCACACACCCACACCTAGCTGCAGGGGAGTTGAGAAAATGTGATCTTAGCTGAGCAGGCACATGATCACCTAAAAAGCCACTACTGAAAGGACAAAAGAGGAAATGAATTTCTGAAGATAATTAGCAGTCACGTTAATCCATTATGTAATATTGAGTGTGAATTACTGGGATGCAGGTACTTTGCCTTTTATTCTTTTTATCAGTAAGCCTCAGAAGCAACAATAAGACCTGATGGGAAGGAATAAGCTTGGCCCAAATAACCTGAATTTTATGCATTCATTAAATGGTATTTGGGGTTATTAGAAAAGAGTTTTGCTCTAGTGTGAGAACATATACTTAAATGCACTGAGGAAAAAGTGGCAGTTTTTCCACTAAAGTAAAAAATGTACAAAGAGATCCAACATAGCCTTCTTTGATGATTCAAGGAAATCTAAGTGTTCATCTCTGGGAGAGTAAATACTCTTCTCAATCACCCATCCCACCCCCCTCTCTTTACAGGGTTCCCTGAAATTGTTTTTGTGAGAGAAAGTGAGGTGTAGCATGAGCTAGCTCCCACACTGTTTGCTGCAGTGCCCCTGGCTCCCACTGTCCCTGCCTGTATCTCACTGCTGCCTCCACCTTAAAGGCTTTCCCTGTTTCTTACCTCTGCTCCCCACGACGCTACATCCACTTAAAATGGATATCCTCATTTCCTGTTTTCTTTTTCCTAGCTTTGTTTACCCCCCAAGACTCTACTAGCACCATGCAGTTCCCCCGCTGACCACTTTTGTGCTCCCTTTTTGTTGGACAATCTTCTACTGCAACTGTCACGACACATGTGATAACGCTGAATTGCATTTATCTACTTATGTGTCACTCTCCTCTTATGAGCCTGAGAGTTTCAGGAGGTGAATTACAGGGTCTTATTTGTCTTCTATTCTCCAACACTCTGGCTCTATACCTATATATAATATTTTGAGAAATGATAAGAAGGAATGAAGGTAGGGCGAGTGAAATGCTGAGTGATGTGATGGAACAGTCAGCCTCACCCCACACTTAGACGCACCATCACCCAAAGCAGTCCTGTTTCTCACCTCCTCCCAGGGATTGTGTTTGAAGACTGAGGCTTCCCCCAGGCCACTATGAAGAAAATCACACCAGTCAAAGCGCCAAGTGCATTGGCATGTTCATCTGAGGGTCCTGCTTCATCAAATCCACTTCAGAATTAGGAAGACGCTCTTGGCCACCTCTGTGCTGCAGACCATCTGGTCAGATGGCAAAGCGCCCACTTCCAAGGTCAGTTTCTCACCGCCCTGGACAGTCCAGATTATGCTGTAGAGAAAATTTTCTCTCTAAACTGTCATAGGGACATCTTCAAACCATCTCTAGTCCCTCCCTTATTAACTTTTCTACTTTAATTCTTAGCTAGATGGTAAGACTATTTCTCTAATTTAAGCATCGCTGTGATCTTCTAACTGTCCCTGAGGGCAAGGGGATAGTCTGGGAGGACAAAAAGGAATAACACCCACTTCTTCTCTTCCTTTTTCATGAGAAGAGTAGCAATAAAGTGGCCTGTGGCAGGGAAACACTGACCAGTTTTCTGGAATTACAGGGATCCAGTTGGCTTGGGATCTGCAGTCCAGTTGACTTGGTGGACACTCTGATCTTAAATCAATCTATTAACTTTAGGAGTGATAGGCATGAACTCTGCCCATATCTAAATGACGGTTCCTTTTGTGTTCAAAATTGATCTTAGCCCCAACAGCAGAACTAGAGATGAAAGAAGAGGCTGCAATGTGTATGTACATGTCTTGTGGTACAGTTTTGGGTTGGCATCTGTCTGAATGTTCCTCTAACTATCTGGATACTAATGTTATGATGATGAAAGGGACTTACCAGCATGGAAAACACTGAAGACAGGCAGTAAAAACAGTACTTTACCAATGAGGGGCATTATGTGTCAAAATGGAAAGGATAGTCACATCGCAGAGAGTTCCCAGGGACAATATGGGGAAGGAAACTGGCTTCCTGTGAAACTGGCACAAATACTCCCATGCATGGTCAATGCTTACTGCCAGGTATTTCATCATTCTGTAGGTAATTCTCTCTGTGTAGATAGCTGAAGGCAAATTTGCTGAAACCATAAACAACTAAACACAGCATAAATATTTTAGAGGATTGCCTGAAAATACATTTCTAACTCTGCCATTGTCTCCTACATATTTGGGAATGAAAGAGGAAGTAGAGATGGGGGGTACATGTTTCAGCATCCAGGATACCTTCTCTATAAAGTCCCCCTTAAGCACTGCAACCCACAGCAATCTTTCTTTTTCCCTGAATGCTTATCAGACATTGCATTTTACTATCCTCTATACTGATATTTGTTGGATATCAACCCATGATCCAAGAAGTGGTCTCCTCCATTAACTGCAAGATCCTTGAGGACAGGGCAGTTTGTCATTCTTCACACTACAGAGACTGAATATAGCTCAAAATATTTTATTGTTTGTATAATGCCACCAGCAAATAAACTCGAAACACAAACGCGATTTTGGTAAACAGTATATGAAATGTAAGTATAATTAGTATAAGTATATAATTTAAGTATAAGAAATAAATACATCTCTCTCTTAATGTTTTATGCTTGTGTTCCACAATTCCTGCGAACAAGTTAGGTGAATGCGTTGAGGATAGGAGGAAGGCGCTGGGGGAAGCAGGATAAATGTTAAAATGTGTCAGGTCACTGAAAAAATGCCCACATGGGATTGAAATAAACTGAGGTATTCAAAGTTAGCCAAAGAAGTAAAAGGTGCTTGCAGACTTCAGTGGATCATGAGAACTGGAAGTCTGGTCTTTGATGGTCATTTCCTGCATGGCGGCTCGCAGATCCACCCTTACCACGGTGGGAATCTGGGTTCAGCCTTGAGCACAGCAAGCTCTCAGGTTCAAAGAATTCGAGAAAACGGTTTGCGCTGAGCGGTCACGGCGGCTTCTCACCACCAGGGGGCACCAGGCAGCTCCGCGCTGTAGGCGAGCCGTCGCTCTCCCAGCATGCCTCGCTCCGCGGACGTCGATCCGGAAGTTGTCGCCGGCGGCCGGCCGGCCGGCAGCCGTAACACAAACCTGGCTGCTGAGCCCGGTTGCCCCGGCCGCATTTGCCTGGCCGAACCTTCCGCGAGGCCGACGGAGAAGACACCGTAGAATTCACTGCTCCCCGGGCCCCGTCTGGGCGCGCCCCTAGCCCCAGCGTGTGTGAGCCGCTGCTGCCCCGCCCTGGCCGTCAGCTTCTGTAAGTGTTTGGTGAGGTGGGCTCCCCCCAACGAAGGCTCCGTACCGCCCTCCTGGGGCAGCGAAGTGGCTCTCTACTGAGAAAGGTGAGCGATTTGCCTTGAGAGCAGCGTCTCTGGAAGGGGCTGGAGCGAGAGCGAGAAGCAGAGCTACCTATGTGGCTGGGGGACGTCAAAGGCCCAGAGCCCCTGCAGGGACCCTGAATAGCACCCCAGATTGCCTCGTATCCAGGACACACTTAATGTCCCAGCCCCTGACTCGGAAGTAAACTAGAGATTGGCTGTCTAGAGAAGCCACCTGATCCTTTCAACCATGAAGGCAGAAACACAGTCCTCACAGGATATCCCTGCTGGCTCCAGCAGTGGCCTCAGTAACCTGCTGAGTAGCCGGAAGCTGGTCGCTGTGGGGGTCGTGCTTGGCTGGCTTCTGGTCATCCACTTCCTTGTCAATGTGTGGTTTCTGTGCCTTCTGTCGGCTTTGCTGGTGGTGCTGGGAGGATGGTTTGGACCAAATGCCATCGTGGGGGCTTCAGGTCGACTGCACCTGGAACGCTTTATCCAAATAACCACCTGCCCGCCAAATCCTCAGGCAGAGAGGCAACTGGAACAGGAGATCAACTGCACCATCCAGATGATCATTAGGGATTTTGTGTCCTCCTGGTACCGCTCAGTGAGCCAGGAACCAGCCTTTGAGGAAGAAATGGAGGCCGCCATGAAAGGGTTGGTTCACGACCTCCGGAGGAGAATGAGCATGGTGGACAGTCATGCTCTTACCCAGAGGGTTCTGACTCTCTGTGGTTGTCACCTGCAGAGCTATATTCATGCAAAGAAAGCCACAGCAGGAAAAGAGAGTGATTCAGTTGAGCCCTCCCAGCTCTGGGAGGCTTACTGCCAGGTTACAGCCCCACATCCTGCTGTACAAAACCCCAGTGCTGAGGTCACCTATACACGTAGCATTGTGGACATACTGCTTCAAGGACTCGTGCCAAAGCCTCACTTGGAGACCCGGACTGGACGCCATGTAGTGGTCGAACTCATTACTTGCAATGTAATCTTACCACTGATCAGCAAGCTGTCAGACCCTGACTGGATTCACCTTGTACTTGTGGGCATCTTTTCCAAGGCCAAAAATAATCCGGCAGTAGTTAAATCACTCTGCCTAGCCAGTAACCTGGAACAGCCCTCAGTGCCCACATCTCTACCACTGGTTGTTGAGGCACAGAATCTGCCAGAGGCAAGAGCCCCTTCTCCAGCAGCAGTCCCGGTGCTTCCAAACTATAGTGAACCAGATGCGCCTTTATGCCCAGTTGCTGAGGAAAGCCATGAAGCTATAAACGGAGACTTGGGTGAAATGTCAGAAGAAAGAAAAGTAGCAAACAACTCATCTCATTTCCTGCAGCCAGATATTCGAGGCCCTCTGTTTTTATGTGAAGACCCAGAGCTGGAGTCGCCACTGTGTGATCTGAGCAAAGAATCCATAGTGCTTGTGACCCAAAGCGACTTCCTCTCTGACAGCATCCAAGATGCCCTTTGTGCCCTAGAGAATTCCCAGTCTCTGGAATCTAAGGATGGTGAGGGAGGTGAAGGAGTTGAAGGAACAGAAGCTGAGGAGGGTCCAGTGACAGAAACAGGCCTGCTGGTCTCCATGCTGAATTCCTGCCCTGAGATCCACGTTGACACAGCAGACAAGGAGGTAGAGCATGGAGATACTACATGTCTTACAGATTTTCTGGCAAGTCCAGAAACAGCCTGCCCCACACGACCCTCATGCTTAGACAAGGATCTCACCAATGGTGTGAGTTCCCTTGATCCTAACCTGCCCCAGGTTCTGCTTTCCTCCTCTCCAACCGGTCGTCTCAGTTCAGCTACCTTCAGCTTTGAGCCCCTGAGCAGTCCAGATGGCCCAGTTGTCATCCAGAACCTTCGTATCACTGGCACCATTACTGCTCGAGAGCACAGTGGCACTGGATTCCACCCATATACACTCTACACAGTGAAGGTAACAGGATTAGAACTGTGGTCACCTGCTCTGTGCTGGGAATGGGTTTGGAAAACAGTGAAGCAAATGTTCTGGGAGCCTACTCTTAGTTTTCTGCTTAATTCAGTAAGCATCTACATGTGAACGGTCTGAAGCTCATACATTAAGCAGTCATTTTATCTAATTGTCTTCCAGTATATTTTATCCACTACACAATCTTAGAATCTTAGATAAGATACGGAGGGTCATATTTTTCAGTGGTTCCCAAACCTCACTGCACCTCAAAAATCACTTGGGCTGCTTTTTAAATATATAGGTGCTGATAGACTAATAGATTCTGAATGAGAATGTCTAAGAGTGGATCCTAACATTCTATTTTTTTTTTAAAGACAAATCTTTAAGTGACTTGGAGGAAGTCTATCCTAAAGCCAGTTTTACAAAACTGCTGGCTCTAATCAAACCAGCCATGTAATATATGAACCCCCTTCATATCTGCCAAGTGATTCCCATTTTTAAGTGGCTTTTACTTTTGTGCTTAAATATCTCTAGGAATAAGGAATTTGCTGACTTCTAAGGTATTTAGTGGTAAATAACCTTCCTAAAACAAAATTAAAAAGAGAAAAAACTTATCATGGAAGATGTTTGGAAAAAGAATTTATGCCTGAGACTCTATACACTGAATTTTACTTGCCTCCCCATAGATTTTTCTTATTTTAAATCCAAAAACTGCAATCATGAACAAACTTTGGTGCTGCACTCCCCCAGGGAAGTAGATAGAATTTTTAAGTTCAGAGTCTTTCTCCCATTATTTGTTCTTTTCTCCTTTTTATCCCCAAATTTTAACACTGGCTCCTACTTCCTACAAGTAAGTATTAGAAAAGGATAAAGTAAAAAATGAGCAACAATATGATATAGCCTGTTGTGTATAGTTTGAGATTCGGGTTAGAATTTTCATGCGGGCATATTATAATGATTTTAAACTATATATTAACATTATGCTTTCTGATAGTAAAACAGTTTAAAGTTTATGTGATAAAAGTGAACCTATCGATAGGTTCTTGAGGAGCAGAATATTCTACAGAAAGCATCACAACTCTTAGGCACCTATGTCTCTTACCTTGACCTTTTCTTCTTAGTGCTGAACTGAGGGACTACTTGGCTTATAGATGTAATGAATCTATTTGTCCACCCATCTGTCTCAGATTTTAAAACACCAGCCACAAATTGCACCAACAAAGAGATCTTTCTTCCACCACTTGCCCAATATATAATATTTCAGCCAAACAGTAATGAAACCTACTCCAAAAGAGAAAAACACAAATGTGGTTCTTCCATAGCATCTCATTACATCTTAATTACTCTCTCCAAAAATTTTTCCCTCTACTAAGTTGCAACTTTTATGTGTTTCAGAGAGAACATACAGTACAAGTTTTCTTTTCCTACATACTGCCACCCAAACATGTGAAAACAGCAAACTTTGACCTCTTACCGTATCTCCATTGACATGTGACTTCTGATCATACAGATGATATGTACTTAGCAGGGGAAAAAATCAGTTTAGCTCCAAGAATAATAAGTTGCCCAAAGCAAAACAGTACATGTCCCTTTAATGCATTCTAGGTAAACAAATGTTTTTTGTTTATCAGTTCTTTGGGATGATTTTTTCTTTCCCCAACTGATATAATCTGGCTGAGTATAGTGGCAAAATGTTTATCCCTTTAAAACATCCAAATTTTAAATCGGTGATGTACCTTCTGTTTTATACTGTCTTTAGGATTTGAAAAGTAGTTATGTAGCCATTTTTAGATAAAGAAAGTTTTTGTGAGGGGGAACTTCGAGATGGAAGGACAAGTGCAAAGCAGTAAAATTCTTTTCTAACTTTCTCAGCCATGTATGTTGGGAAATACATCTCTCTTCTTAATTCAGCCATTCTTGGAATTTGAGTTATTCATATAGGAACATCTCCTTTCCTTTACCTCTGCACTGCTCTTACTGTATGGCCATTGAACTGATGCAATAAACAAATGTGTTCATTCAACAGTATGAGACAGCCCTTGACAGTGAGCACAGCAGTGGCCTGCAGCAGCTGGCCTACCACACTGTAAATCGCCGCTACCGCGAGTTCCTGAATCTGCAGACCCGTCTGGAGGAGAAATCAGATCTACGGAAGTTCATCAAAAGTCAGCAGTTTCCTCAGACCCATACTGCCTTATGGCTTTTCACATCTAGCCACCCTGGTTTGAAAGACTAAAGGCCTATAGGTTTATGGGGAGGGATGGAGAAGGAGAAGGCAGCATCAGAGGCTGTGCTCCCCCAGTATGTTTTCAGATGTTTGGGGTTCTAGCACTGGACAGCACTGAGTAATTCTGAGGTACTCCTGTGCTTTGTTCTGGGGTTTATCTAGTTTAAGCTTCACATTTCCACTGATTCCTATGAGGTAGTGTGGGTAGTTAAATGAACTTTTCCAGATTCATAGACTGATGACTCTTAAAAATTAAATCATCCAGAAATACTTGCCACTTTTCTTTCTTTAGCCACCGGGGTTGGGTGTGTGTGTGTGCGTGCGTGCGTGCGTGCTATTTGACACCTGTAAGACTCAGAAACAGTGAGAAAATGTAATAAAATTTAATTCTGAAAATAAGCCAGTAAGTAGTTGCTTTGTTTTTAAAAGTGCTGATAATCACCAAATAAACATTTGAATAAGTCTAGTCATAAATTATGTATTTCAGTTATGCATTTTCTTTCTTAATACCAACAGCTAATATTGAGCCAAGCTAGAACATACATGCTAAGTTTCTACTTAGCATTGTGCCTATAATGGTTCATTTAATTATCATAGCAATTTATGAGATAGGTACTATCATTAGTTCGATTTTATAGGAAAGAAAAGAAGTTAAAGAAAGAGATTGCAACTTGCCTAAGGTCATTATTATAGTAGGGCTTGAAATCAAATTATAAACTTGGGCAGTTGTACCTCAGACTCATCCTAAGTACTGTAGTGTATGGTCATTTATACCTTATTAAATATTGAAGCTGTATGTCTGGCGTACGTTTGGAACTCCTGAACTATTAAGTCCCAGGGAAATAGATTCAACAGTTCTGTTTTACCTACCTGTATGATGATTGTTTATATGGATAATTCTCAATGACTGTTAATGATTTTTTTTTTTTAAAAAGATGTGAAGGGTCCTAAAAAGCTCTTTCCAGATCTTCCATTTGGAAACATGGATAGTGACAGAGTAGAAGCCCGTAAGAGCCTCCTGGAATCATTCCTAAAGGTTAGAGTTATGTTTTGACTCTGCCTTCATCCAAGCTGAAGTGGAGAGATCTGGGGATTGGAATTTATCTTGGAAGTTCTTGTATCTCTTGCAGCAACTCTGCGCCATTCCAGAGATCGCAAATAGCGAGGAGGTCCAGGAGTTCCTTGCTCTGAACACTGATGCCCGTATCGCCTTTGTCAAGAAGCCTTTCATGGTCTCCAGAATAGACAAGGTACAGCAGAGCCTTGTGCTCAATTTCAGTTTCTCATAAAAATGGAGTTAGTACTTCAAAAATAAAAGAGGTGGTGGTATATAGGGAGAGACAGCATAGAGGAGTCAATAGAATATGCACTGGAATTTTCAAGGCCTCTTGCTAAACATTGGCTGGACCACCAACTTGCTGAATTGCAGTGAGCAGCTATAAGGACACTATAAATGGACATATATCCTGGGACTATCAAGACATTGTTATTCTAGAGAAGGATGTAAGGATAGATCTTACCTCCATAGGTAGGGACATGGCACATCTCTTTTGGAGGTGAAGGTCACTCTCAGCATTGGTCATTCAGAAGGAGGACCCAGATAGGACACAAAATAAGTTTAGATCTGCTGGAGAACAGTGTGAAGAGATCTGTGCCCTCTAGAATATCCAGGGCAGAAGTCCGAGGCTTATGTTTATCAGAAGATGGCATGTTAGAAAATACCAACTCATTGGTAGAAAAGGGGCCTCCCTCCTCTCATAGATTTAGGAGATAAAATGATAAAGTGGAGTTTCATGTGGTAGGAGTAAGGGGACATGCACTACTATGTGGAAAAAACAGCAAACTAGAAAAGAAATCCCCAGAGTTCCATGCAGATGTGCTTGTCCATGCAGGTATATTCACTTACTGATTCAACATCTACTTATTAGATTCTTGTTTAAATCCATGTAGTATACTGTTGCTGGTGAAATCAGCAGATAAGGACCCTCCAGAGTCTACAATTTTGTGAAACTGAGAGCAAGTTGTATTTTCTAGGCGAGTATCTACATTCATGTCATCTTATGTGTTGTCTCTCTGGTTTGTTAGCCTTAGTTCTTACTGTAGTCTTTCTGGACCATTTCAGCTCTGTCTTAGCTTTGCTGGCTGTGCTTGTAGAGGAGAACACAAGAATGACTAAAGAAGGCAGGGTACTGGGTACTGCTTTGAGCCAGCAATGATGATTAAGAAAAGAAACCAGAGGGAAAGTAAATGTTTACTTCTGTTCCTTTGATATGTTAGGATTTTATTTGTACATTTTCCTTTCCAACAAATATCTATTTGACTTTTTCCCAATTTGAAAAATAGTGATAATTTTTACTCTTCAGTGAGGGTGGTTTTATGTGGTCTTTATGAGTAGAATTTATATCAACTCCAGATTCCTTAACGAAAAACCACTTGGATGGTTTTTGTTATTCTTGCTATCTTACTGAAGAAAAATTGTTTGAAATACTAGAAAAACCAGTTCATTATTCTGGGTGAATTATTCTGAGCATGTTTATATTATATATTCCTTAGACTATTTTTTTTATTTTAATAATAATCACTTTCCCTTTTCTCTCTCTGTTTCATTCTCTATTACCTCCTTTTAGTCACATCTTGGTGAAAGTATTATCAATTTGGAAAGTAAGAATTATTCTTTTATATAAAAAGAAAGAAATTGAAAATGAAAAGTATTTCATCATTTGCAGAACTTCCAGGTTTCTATTTATCCCAATGTTTGTCTTCTTTTCCCATGGTACTATGGGTCATAATTCTGTGAGGAGGGCCATTTTTGTGGCCATAGAGAAAGAGGAGGATCGGTGCCACTAAGTCACTAACTAATATCTATCCTAGTAAGACTTCCCAGGCAGTCTGGCTGTCTACTCATCTTGACTATATAAAGTACTGAGACAACTTCTCGTTAGGTGGTTTCTGTCTGACCCTGTATCTCTGACCCCTGCAGATGGTGGTGAGTGCTATTGTGGATACCTTGAAGACAGCGTTTCCTCGCTCTGAGCCCCAGAGCCCCACTGAGGAGCTGAGTGAGGCGGAGACAGAAAGCAAGCCCCAGACCGAAGGCAAGAAGGCTAGCAAGTGAGAAGCCCTTCAGTCACCCAGGGACCCTTCCCAATTCTCAGGTTGATCCCTAATCCTGAGCTGAAGCCCACCCTCAGTTTCAAGCTCTAGCAGAAAAATGGGTCATACACACCAGTTTTTATGCAAAGTCAGACCACATACTCAGTGTTCACTCAAAGATCCTGATATTCTACATAGGCAGCCCTGATGAATCTTTGTTTTTGTCATGGAACCCCAGGCCCAAACTGACCAGGGAATTTTGACTGGGAGGAAAACTGGAATATGGAGTCTCCTTTTCTTTTTTTTGGAAAATCGCAATATTTCTTTACTCTTAAGACTTAAGGCTCATGACTGATCTTTGTTTGCCATCATTTCTGAAAATCTTGACTCAGAAGTTGCTTATACTAACAGTAAGTAGGAAGAGGCTAGTATGGATCCCTGTAGGGCCTATTTTAGTAACTGGTTGACTCTTCCACTCTCTCCTGCATTAGGATCCCAGAAATAGCTTTCCAAGCCAACATGTGGAAGGAGAGGAACCCACATTTACCCTGCCTAGAAACTTCATCTGTATCTGGGCCATTAGGAAGACAGAATATATGCGGGAGCGCCTGTGTGTGTGTGAAAGTCTGTATATGACTGGCTGTTTCTGCCTCTGTGTTTGTGTTTCATGGGGTAGCAATAACAGACTCACAGTTCTTAGTCTTTTTCTCCTGGGTGCATAATTTGAAGGATGACCATGGTGCCTTTGTTTATGAGAACCATATTCCTTGAAATCCTGAAGTTAGTATTTGCAGCCCCTCCCCTGAATTTATTTGGAATACTAGGGGGATAAATGGATGTGCAAAAAAGGGTACCATCATCAACTTCAGAAAATCCTGGTCTATTTAATCGTCAACAGATTTGTAATGAGTGCAAGGTATGTTCTAGCTACTCTTCTAGCCTGTCGAGATAGAGCTACAACATACTGGTCCTTATTTTACATTAGCAAAAGTCCTGTTGCAAATGCATTATAGAGATAACTTAGTGCAGGAATTGCACTGTATGTTAAGAGTTGCCAGAATATATATTGTTAGTGTGGTTTCATAACCAGGTCTCACCTGACAACTTTGACTGTTATTTAAGCTCCCATAAATAAGTATGAATGGTGTTATTTTAAAGTATTAATACTAGCCAGCTCTTTATATCAGAATCCAGTCCATAAGTTATATTTTGTTTCTGCTCTTGTTTCTATACCAGGTCCAGACTGAGGTTTTCATCCAGTAAAATTGCCCCAGCACTAAATTTGACTGATGCACATGAAAAGATTCTCTATTGTCTCCAGGATGGCAGTGTGGTAAGATATTCCTAGATTTAATGATTGGAATGTTGATCCTTCAGTTAAAAACCATTGAAACATTCTTGATTCAGAAAGGGCATAGGTACCTTGCTAAAAGATCTAGATACTGCTATACAATATCTAGATCTCTATCTCTGTATTGCTATTGTATAGCAATATCTAGATCTCTATCTCTAATTTTTATTCCAACATTTTCTCTGAGTGGTTTGGAATTCCTACTAGTTTAGGGTTGGTAGTTTTGGGTTGGGTTTGGATAATGGATGACAGAATGAGAAATTCCTGGAAAAGAACAGATGACGCAAAAGTATTTAAGGCACATGAGAATCCAAAGGCATTGTTTTACTTATAGTGTAGGTAAAAATAATAATAATAATAGAACTTTCCTAAGGCTGTCACAGAGATAGCAGGAAGAAATGGGGGAAAGCCGGTCATGAATCATTTGCTCTCCTATTTATTGCATTCTTTGTGTGATACACCACTGGCTCTTCCTGTAGGAGTCAGAGGTCCTATCCATGTCTGGAATGGAATCCTTTATTGAAAAACAGTCAAAGTTACTAGGAATGCAAAAATTGCCAGAAGATACTCCAGAAAAAGTTCCTCTACAGATTCCCAGCGAATGTGTGGATGGTTACTTACCAGATACAGCTCTGCTAGCCCAACATCTCAGCAGCGGTCATCCAGGTAAGTGACAAGACCTCAGCTCCCACACAGAAGGGAGCCAGGGCATCACCCACTTGGGACTTGCGATGGTTGGGATTCAACATGTTAATTTCTCCTCCATTCAGCTAAACAGGCCATTTGTTAAATATCAGTGCCTGAGCTACTGTGCTGACTGCTGAGATACAAAGAATATGACACATTCTCCAGAGCTGAATCATGCAGAAAAGTAGGACACAAAAACAGGGAGTTCTAATCTGGCAAAATAAGATTCGTGCTTATGATATCGTCACCTATAAATTATTTTGATATGCTTTGGCATATCTTTGTTCTATTTGCTTTGTCTCAAAACTTCTTCCAATAGTAACTGTGGTACCACTTTCCTGGTTTTCTTTCTGTATCTCTTGTGGTCCCTTTTCAGTCCCCCTGTTGACTTCCTATAAACCTGCTCAAGGTTTATTTTGGGCTCTCTGTTCTTCCTCTGCACACTCTCTGGTGATCTCATCTGTGCTGTTGGCTTCAGCTCTTACCATGTGTTGATTGTGGCCTGGATATCACCATATTTACTGAGCTAGAGTTTATAAGGATAAAGTTTTTATAGGAAGAAAGTTGTTATTTTTTTTAATTCTACTAAGATAAAGGCCCCACTAATGAAAATAACGGATCAAAATATCTTGATGTCAAAAGGGGGGGGGGGAGTGTGATTTCACAGTTTCTCACGTGCCATAGACCTTAATTTAAATATGTGAAAAATGGAATTCACAGCCTCATTTCTTCACACGTATCAGATTGGTTAAGTAAAGGAAGTATGAAGACAGTGAATGCATCAGAATTATAAGGAATTACAAATTAGGTGGAATGAGAAAACAATATAATTGTATCCAAAATCAAGCCTATAGATTTGAACGTTCTGTCTCTGAAAGGATAATTTATAGCTGAGCCCTTCCTCTAATTCTGCTCTTATGATAGAAAATTTGCCATTTTCTTCAAGAGGACTTGGTACTTTCTTATTTTTCACTGCTATGACAAATACTTCCAAGTGGTAGCAGCTCTAGGTAAATGCTAAACCTGACAAAGTACAGTCGTCCTGCTTTATCTGTGGTCGACACTTTCCAAGGCCTGAAATCATGAATGGCACCAAACTCTCTAATACTGTTTTTTCTAGTACATAATTACCTATGATAAAGTTAATTTGTAAATTAGGCACAGATAGAAGCACAGGTAGAGATTAACAGAAATAAATAACAATAAAATGGAATAATTTTAACCATATACTGTAATAAAAGTTACTTGAATATGGTCTCTGTAATATTTTCATATCATGGTTGACCACAGGTAACAAACCACAAAGCAAAATAGCAAGTAAGCGGGGACTACTGTAATAGAATTGAGGGGGGTGACTCAGTACATTTTTTCAGTCCATAATTTGCCTAAATCTATTGCCCACAACGTTTCTATGATGTTTTGTGGAGGCAAGTGAAAGATAAGCATGGAGTGGAATTAAGAACAAAAGAACCTGGGCCTTGACAGTCCCAGTTAGTCGCCAGAGGTAAGAACTTACTTGAAACAAAATATTTTCAGCTCTCAGAAGAAATACAAAAGAAACAGAAGCTGGTAATTATATGCAAGATCTTTTTAAACGATAAAAGGATTTACTATGTGACTTAGGAACATAAAAGAATTATAAAGAAATACAGTCTATCACTGCAATTTTTAAATATGAAATATCTCGATTTGAGTACAGAAGAATTAAAAAGCTATAGAGTAATATAAAGGTGGAGAAGACCCATTGGCATTGAAATCTGTTCCTCAAGTATGGGTCTTAGTTTCTTTTGATGCCACGTCTTCATTTCCCAGGTACAGAGACAGAGTTAGCCGACACGGCCCTGGACCTGCTCGTCTTGCTGCTGATGGAACAGTGGAGATGGCTGTGTACAGAAAATATGCAGAAAGTTCTTCACCTTTTTTTTGGGACCCTAATTCAGAGGTAAGATGACTGAACTCTCCTTCATATTAGCGTCTCAGATTGGATAGGAATTGGATGTAATGCTGAGTTTTCCACTAGAAAAGTGTAGAGTCCAGGGAACCTACGGCCATAGGGGAAAATAGAGTCTGTTACAGGGGTCTGAGGCTGAGGACTAGCTGGAGGCTATCACATAAATTTTATTACTCACTTGCTATCTAAAGTTTGAGCAAGTTTACTTATGTAAGACTTGTAGCATAGCCCTGAATTACAGATTCTGCCTGTGATCTTCAAACACTTCAGCTGAACTCGTCCTAAAGCCAGGATCAGTGCACTCTCCACACTCCTCTGTACCTTTCATCTTGTCACAGTACTTTTCTCTTAACTGACTACAGTCACTATGACAATAAATAGTGAAAAAGAAAATTCATGTGTTCTCAAAATAAAGATTGTTTTCTCTGAAAGAGGTATAAGTATTCACAGCTGAAAAGGTACCTGCTGACACTCAGGATTATAAGGAAAAGAAGGACACTTAGATTTAATGTGGACATTATATCCAAGGATACTTAGATATTATTGTTAGGCCTTGTGATCCTAGCACTACTAGACTATTCTGAAAGATATGTATACAGGTGGAGGTGGCGTTTTTAACTGTTGAATTACTAACCATGAAGCTGATACAAGTTTCGCTAAACTAAGGAAGACCAGAAACACTGTCTCTAAACCAGACAGACACACATAGTACTTGAACTTTAGCCACTCTTGTTTTGAGCCCTGTCTTAAGAGACAATTCTCCTGGAACATTTCAAAAAAGAAGCCAGATCTTCACCTCTTCTGTTACGATGTGGCCATGCGTTTAACAAGTAACTTCAAAACTAATATCATTTTAAAAAAAAAATTAATTATCTACTCTGCAATAGAAAATTCATTGACAACAGCAATTAAATCACCTTCCACACATAGTTACATAGGACAGGGAAGCATAGTAAAGAAGCCATAGGTATCTGGAGAAAGAATCCCACTTCCCCCTTCAGAGTCTCCAAGGATCTAATAATAATGCCTTAACCGTGGTCCCCCATGTGCGTAGTACACACAAGAAGGATATCATTCAGGACTCTGTAGGCATGGAGCTCATCAGTTTCAGGATATTTTCTATTAAGCAGACATTTGAGCATTCCTTTGTGTGGACATTGTGCTGCGGACTAGAGCACATTATGTCATGTAAGCCCCTCAGAATCCCTGTGAAGAAGGTATTATGATCCCTATTTCAAAAATGAAGAAACTAAAGTATACAGAGAATTGTGGTTATCTAATCAAGATCACCACTAATAAGTAGCACAGGTGGAATTTGAAGCCAGGTTTGTCTGATCTTTATTATTTTTTTAAAGATATATTTATGTATACAAGAACTGGGGTGTAGGCCAAAGGTGTGGGGAGCAGAACAAGCAGATCTACTGAAGTATACTGCCAAGGGTAGCAGTGGGCGAGGGAGGAGAGGTCTGCTGCACCTTGTCTGATCTTTAGCTGCAGTAACTCTCCAGCTCTCAGGATGAGACCTTCCCTCCATGATTTGGAGAGATAAAAGCCAACCCAGAGAAGTTTACATTCCCCGAGAGCGTGTAAATCCAAACAACAACTCCATGTACCACACTCATATGTAACACAGAGGGCACTGCAGCATCCCCAAGTCAGCCTGTGATACTGTCCCTGGACAGCCTGCATGTTTTATTTTTAAAAAAGAGGTTCGTGCAGTGCTACATTCTTTGGCTTTATTTGCATACCAAAGCAAATCTGGAATTTGATCTCTCTCCAGTGCTACAGCGCCGCCCCCTCCATTAGCATCACTGCCCTCACAAGAGGCAGTCCAGCTCTGTGCTCACCCCTCCGAGATTGTTCCCGTGACCATTCCCCAGGAAGCAGCATATTTGTTCTCTCTTTCTGAAACCACAAGTATCTGAGCTGTATTCTTGTTCAGAGTACTTGGCTTTGCTTTAAATTCTGCACTTTCTTTTTTTAAAGATTTTTTTATTTTTTATTTATACATACAAGCTGGGGTACAGGCCAGAGGCGTGGGGTGGCGAGAGGGTTCACCAGAGACAGAGCGGGTAGCAGAACAGGCAGATCAGAAATACACTGCTGAGGGGAGCAGCGGGCAAGGCAGGAGAGGTCTGCTGCGCCATGTGGGATTCTCCCCGGCCGGGCGTCGAACTCGCGTCGCCGCTGCCGACAGCTCCACAGCGCAGCGCTTAACCGCTGCACCACCGGGGAGGCCCCTAAATTCTGTACTTTAAAGCAAAGGGTAGTCGGTGTTGATACCGTGGGTAGCTGCTGCCACTTAGCTGGTTAACTTGAACATGCTGCATTTGCTTCTCAGGCATGCTTTGACCATCTAGATTTAGGTGCATCTCCTCAAAATGTCATCATTTTCCAACCTCCAGGATTATTATTTCCAAGAAAATAAGTTAATTTCTTCTACTTCCAGCTTTGTTTACTCTCTTCGCTCCCTTACAAGACTTTATACGTAACTGCTTTGGATGCCAGGGACTACTGCCAAATCATAAGCCTGTGCTCTCTTGCTCTACTCTCTCTAGCCTGCAAGGAAAAAAAGAAGAGAGTAAATTCAACCTCATGACCCCTCCTTGTAAGCCAAGGTTGGGAAGGTTCTCATCTCAGCCAAGCTTCATAAATCTCCCTTGATTGTTGATAGAGAGAGTGGGGGAGGGCAGCTGAAGAGAAGTTAGATGTCCAAAAAAGGTATTGTTAAGTCAAAGGGGAGTCTTGCATGGATGGTGCCTGACTGCGTATGTCAGCCTCTGTGCTGGGAACATCCAATTATGTAAAGAGCATTCCTTGTTTGGAATTAGAGACATAGAAAGGGGATGAAGGGGAGTGTTAGCAGTATAAGCCAAGGACTGAAACCAGCTTGTGCAAACTGCTTATGTCCGAATACAGAAGAAACTTTACAACATCCCTGGATGCATCAGAATCAAGTTAAGGATAGTCTGGTTGGAGGGAAAGAGGAGACAGCTCCTGTGCTCCATTGATGATAGAAGGTTTGAGGCAGGAAGAACCAGCCAAGGTAAGGGGTGATGTTATTATGGAGTCCTGATCTAGAGTGGAGGAATGAGAAGAAGCTGGACCAGTTCCCTGCCTAGATGCCCAGAGCAATGCCATGATAAAAATATGAGCAATAGAGTACACGAATACCTCATCCCGTGGCTCTGCCCTCCCCATGACCCCAAAGATGGCATCAGACTCCATGTCAAAAGAGTAGCAGACGCATTCCTGGCATCTGTGTAAGGATGTCTTAGTTGGGGGCGGGGGGGAGGGAAGGGCACATGGGAATAGTGTGGCAAAAAAGAGTAAGTGAAAGAGGAGAAGGTTCTATGATTTGTGGATAGTGGAGTGGATATGTGAGGTGAGGAAGTATATAGAGAAAGAAGAATATATGTCAGATATAAGGAGCCCAACCATTGGTGGACCCAGCAAAAAATTAAACAGCTAGCTCTAGACCTTATGCCAGGTTATGGAATCATTTTCTTAGAGAAGAGGTCTCAACAAAACATCTTTCCAGAAAGGTTGGGAGGTTTGAGGACAGAGAGTTTGGGACCACTGCAGAGTTGTGCTTTAAGGAGGGACTGCTCACCCTCCTTAATGACAGTTATGAATGGATGACCATGTGTTCTTTTGTCTCCACTGCATAGGTGACTCCAGAACTTTAGATGTTCACTGTACTGCCTATACCAGAGTAGCAGCTGTATACTTTATATGCTAATAAACAAAGCAATTCTATGAGACAAGCATATATTTCCACATTTTACAAGTGAGGAACATGGTATTCAGATTAATCTTCCCAAATTATTTAAGTGTAAATGTCACATCCCTGATTCCATTTTTGTCATCCTGACCTCAGAGATCATGCACTTTCTACTGCTCTATACTGCCTCTCTACTGTGCAGGCTTTCTCCAAAGCGTGGCCACTAGAATTGACTTCATTTGAAAGTCCTGTGCCTTAGCTCCATCTAATGCCTCTTCCTTTCTATCTGACTGGCCCCAGGGATACATGCATATGACAGAAGCATATAAACTTATTTCCATCTAATTTTATTCTTAAAGCACTCCTGGATCAGGGCTTGTATCATCTTCCTTAGATATTTCTAGCCTACATTCTGTTCCCAATTAGAAGATTTTCAGAGTTAAGATTTAACTTCTCAGAAAACACAGATGACAGGTTTTTTTCTTTGCTCCTTGTACTTTCAGTTTTGCTCTGGTGCCTTATGGTATCTTACACCTGATCCCTTTCTCTACCCAGTGTCCATACAAAAATGCATGCTTATAAGATTCCCACATAGAAAATTGTCTCACACTAGGTCTTTGATTTTTCCTGTCAGGTTATTTCCTGGCCCTCTAATTATTGGCTTTAGAGGTGCTGAAATTAATTTTTGTGGTATTGGCTTTGTTCCGGTTGTATTGCACTTCCTTGGAGGTAAGGAATGCCTCTTTCACCTTGCAGGGGGAAGCTCTTGACTTCAGTTAGCCAGGCCAGAATTGGCCCTGCCAGATTCTCCTATTATGTGGAGGCTTTCCTGTTATATTCCTTAGGTGTCATTTATTATACACCCATCTGAAGATAAAGACGTCATACCTTTCCTATCATGAGCTGATAGTTTGTCCTTGAATAATGAAGGAATATCACCTGCCACTGCAATTCAGTCCATCCCTCTGCTTATCGCTGATGAGAATCCCAGGGGATCCTCAGCAGTTCTAGAGGACCAGAGACATAAATGTAAACTGAAGTAAAAATATGGACCTTGAAGTTAGACAGATCTGAATTCAAATCCTGTTTCCGGCTGTGTGACAAATCACTTAACAAGTCACTAAACCTCTCTTTGCCTCAGTTACTCTCCAGATGGGAGTAACACTGCCTAGCTCATGAGGCTGGGTAGAGAATAAGAGATAATAAATGAAAACCTCTTAATGCATCCCTGACACATGGTTGCACTCAATAAATGTATGTTCTCATCCACCTTTATACCTTTACATGGTCTTTTTCCTTGAGGACTCTTATTTGCTAGAGAAGAAACACATCTATTTGATGTCAAGTAGGCAGTATGTCAGGTAGACCTCTTTGAGAAGTCTTTATAGTGAGCTTGCTTTGTGATTTGTTAATAGCAAAGACTATTCTTCATCATTCAAACAGAACCTCCTTTATACTGTCTACTCACACACCATTCTACCCATTCACTCGCGGTCAAATATTAATGGTGGGGCACATTCTGAGCAATGCCTCGTGAGGTGATTGGGTCATTGAATGAATGTCATGGGATGCAGTTACACAAATCTGGATGGTGTAGTCTAGTACACACCCTGATTGTATGGGCAGCCTGTTGGGGCCACTGGGCTCTGTGTGCAGGCCATCACTGACTGAGAGCTGGTCCAGCCACACGGCTCTGCTTACTTACAAGATCCCACTCATCAGAGCAAAAACAATTTCTTTGGAAGCAGGGAACTAGCCCTTGACCGGGTATTCCCAACCCTCTTGCTTTGCTTTCTGGCAAACTAACTTTAGTTTTTGTTGTCATAACCACTTTACAAATAACTTTTTAAAAGTCTGTGTGAGGTTTGATGCCTGTTTCTACTTAAACACCTTCTGTGTGCTAGTGAGTGTAGCACTGTTTCTACTTTTAGATTCTTTTCTGCTTAAGAGGAGAGATTATCTACAGGAATCAAGTAGAAATATTGAACAGTGTGAGATTAAATGACATGGTGTGGACCATAAACACAGTTAAAAAATAAGATTCTTGAGGGGGGCAAATGTTAGGTAGACTTTATAAAGTATTTAAAACCAGACTTTTTAAGATAAGTATAATTTAGACTGATTCAAGATAAAAAATATTCCAGGCATTGAAACATTTTTAAAGTGGAGAAGAGATGCTTTAATTTCTACTTTCATATAAAAAGGAATCTTTGAACATTTTTTAATATTTTCAACCAGCCCCTTTTGGAATGTGTTTGTGCACACACAGGAGAAAGATGGTTTTGTTGTGTTACATTATGGAAAGCCCAAGCAGAAAAAGGTAGGACGGGGTTTTCCCTCTGGGCACCAGGTGGCGCTGCAAGTTAAACAATACCCATTCACCTTCCTTGAGAGAAGAAACTGTCTTGCAAATTATAGGTCCTTGCCTTGCTGGTATTGTAACCAAAACTATTCATTGCCTTGCTCTGTGATTCAGAGGCTGCTAATCTTTGCTCTTCTTAGGGTTACTGACTTTTAGACAAGCCTGGTTTCTTTCGTCTTTCACGCTTCTCTCTGTTCTGATCCGTCTTCAGGGTACACTTGCTTCTCTGAGATGTGTGTATTGCCAGAAACCACTGCTCAAAGATTCAGTGCTCGAGATGATTCCTTGAAAACAGTTTTGATTCAAGAAGCTGGTGTGAATAAGAGGGCCCACCGTGATGAAACCAGTTGTATATTTAAAGTTGAAAAATTTTGTCAATATAGGGTAGGTGGTTCTGTACTCAAGGCCCTTTTATATACCAAAGTTCTGGATAAACATTTCAATAAGGTAGAGATTGTCAATGCTAGATTGTACTGATACTGGGAATCTCATCAATGTATTACATAATCAAGGGCATTCCTATTGCTTTTAGCCCTGGATGGAGATCATTGGCTCTTACTAGCTCGATTCTGGAGATGCAGCAACATGTTAATGCCCTCAGTTTTTATTTTACCTCTGTTTTTAGACATAGGTATCACCAAATGTGTGTGGAATAGACCTGTTTGGTACTAGAGCAGGGGAGGAGTAGGGATGAATTGGTGAGAAAGATACTTTAGTCTGGCACTGATGTAGTTAGGGCACCGGAGGATTTCTTGGGGGAATTTGGCCCTCCCCCAATAGATTTGTAACCTTTGTGAACAAGATATGCTTGCTGTGTAAATGGAGCTTCAAGGTAAGTCCCTCATCCGCCTCCCCTTTCCCCCTCATTTTTGAACCATGGGTGGTGCCCCCAGAGTCCCTCTATATAAAGATTCTGGAGTTGTCACTGCATTGTCCTGTATCCTTGGTATCAGGATAGGTAGCCTTCTATTTGGACAGCCCTGAACAGGAAATTGGAAACAATTACCTTCTTCTAGGTCTTCTACCCTGAGGTGATTTTGTCCATCATAGTCACTTTTCTTTCTCATGCTCTTCCCAGTATTTTTCCTGCTTAACTTTGGCATGTGCATTAAATGTTTATCCCTTGTTTGATTCAAGTCATCTTTTCCAGCTTCCTCTATCCATTTTTACAGCATGACTTGGAACCCTAACATGTCTGCTTATTTGTATACAATTCCTCATTCTCTTCCAAATCATGACTAAGCATTCTCTTAAATCTGTAATCGCTAATATTTGTAGGAGTTGGAGAGACTGCCACATCTAAGTAGAGCTCATACTTAGCACCTCTCCCTCCTCTTGTTCTCTCCCCTCATTCCTTTCCTGCAGAGACAGTTTTATCCCAGAGCAGAGCCTGGAGATCTCCCTGTGAGATAAGATCTCCCTTAAAATTGCAGGGTGTCTAGACAGACCCTCTAATACTGCCTCTGCCCTCCTTTGTGTCTTGCCTTTCTTCCCGGTCACACAGGGAAAGAGAAACAAGGATCACTCAGTCTCTGCAGTGAAAGTGTCATTATTTAGTTTTTATAGAGGTCTAGTTTTAAGAAGGATTGTTAAATGTCATCTTCTTATTACCCATAGCCCCATGGGTCCTTTCCCAATCTTGTTTTTAAACATTCAGTATAAAAATGGTTTGCTACTTTAATACTTATACAAAAGGGAAACTGACCCATGAAGTGCAGAACTAGCTCAGGAGGCTGAGGGAGTTGCTGGTGTGAGAAAGATATCTTGTTTTTACTTGGACCTAGCAAATAGCAGGCAGTGACCCAAAAAGCATGACTATGGTTTTGCCTACCTCTAAATTCTATCAGTCCTGATTTTTCAGAGCTGGATTGCACAGCGTTAATAGCAACATGGTCTGGGGCTGAGAAAAGTTAATCTGAATGTCTTCTGATATGCTCTAGATTTGTATCATAAGCTTTCAAGTTGGAATCCTAAGGGTGTCACATTACTCAAATCTAGAACTTCCAGAGCTCTCCCTTTGCTCTAGCCTCATTCCATGTACACAGAACCCTCAAGTGTTTCCCTCTCATCCTGTCTTTGTTAGTAAGGTAGTCTGTTATTTTGGTCATGTTTTATAAACATCTCGCTGCCTTTTCTTCTTCCTAGTTTCATGTAGTGGGTTGGTGTCACTCAATCCATCAGGGGTATGTCTGAAAACACAAGTGTGACCCAGAGTCCTCATAACCCCTTTGCTTTTGTTTGACTTTCAGTCTCTTCTAGCCTCTGAGCCTGTTTGCCAGGAAAACTGACAAAAATGTAGTCTGCTGGCAGCTGTCTCTCTTCTCTAGGATTTACCAAGCATGACAGATACCAAACATGGCTGACCCACTCCACTGCCCTCTACCTCTAACCAGGTGTGAACTGTCCATTTTGTGGGCAATTCAGTGAATTCTTAGTTGACTTATTACTCAGTATACTTCATGTAGTATCCACATTACAGCTGGTGTGCGGGCACACAGTTTAATTTTAATATTACCCTAACAAGATTAAGAAACTAAATCTGCCAGATGTTTTATATGCCTATAAAATGTAAAATACAAATGGTTTCTAGGTTGCCTAGTATTTATTATTTATATTATGTCCTTCTCCATAAGCATGAATAACTAAGAGCTCACTATTCTTTTGCTGTTTAAATTTTGGTAAGTTTGCCTTCTGCAAAACTTACTTGAGCTGTTAACTATGCTTTATGAGCAGCATTAATTCATTTAGTAACTTCTGTTTTATAGGTTACCATCTCTGTCAGACACCATTCTGTCAGCCACTTTTAAGTTATCAAAACACAAAGACCTCAAATTCCTACCCTAGAAAGACTAATATCCAGTTGGTAGTGCTGTCTTATAAATAAGGAGTTAGAGTATAAAATTAGGATTTTAAAAAGAACTTTATGTGTGATTCAGAGAAGGGACCAATCAATTATGAGACATCAGGGAGGAAAAAATAAGCTCTGAGATAGGACTTAAGGTGTGAGGGGAAATTGACAGCAGACATTGGAGAATAGAGCATTGAAGCAGCACAGTAAAACAATGTGACTATTTGTGGTACTCAAAGAAGTCAGGTATGATTAGGAATATTTGATGTGCAGCAAAACTGACCAAAGATTACATTGAAGAGTTAATTAGGTGCCATGAACCACTCAGAAAGTTGAGTTTGTCTCCCATTTGGAAACCATTGACAAAATTTAATAGATTTGTAATAGGTATTATAAATCAGAGTTTAGATTTTCTAAAATATTGCACAAGTACAGATGGGCAAGACCAGGCTTAATGGGGGGTGTGGGGGTTCATGTGATTTTTGTAAATGTACACATGTGGATTTAGAGTTCTAGGTGACTGCAAACTTATGAGTCAGGGCTTTGAAGTGTGTGCCCAAAAAGCTAACGCAGTCTTCAACTATATTAATAGCAGTATAGCATCTAGACCAAGAAAGGCACTAATCTTCTGCATTCCTTGCTGGCCATCTGGAGGTTGTGTTTGGGTCTGGGCACTCCATTTTAAGAGAGAGTAACAAAAAAACACCCAGAGGATGAACCAGGATGAGGAATGGTTCATTTCTCTCCTTCATTCATCAGATATTTACTAAGTTTTTTCTGGTTGAGTTTAGATACTCACCTTTGAGGTTGGTGAAATCAAAGATGTTTAGCTTCTAGAAAAGACTTGGAGAACTAATAGCTGCATTTAAACATGCAAATTACTATTTATTGGAATAGTGATTTGGCCTAAAAACTTCAGTATTTCCTACTAGCTCTAAAGGGTAGAGGTAGAACCAATAACTAGAATTTACATGGAGACAGGTTTTGGTTGCCAGTAATTAAGAAGCATCTCTAAAGACTTGAAATTATCCTTTTCAGGAATTAAGCAATTTCCCCAGGTTGACATTCCTAATGGGTGGTGGAACGAAGATAAAAGCCCACCTTTCTGGATTCACAAGCTAGAACCTTGGCTATGCCTTGATATTACACAAGGATTTCTACTTTGGGAGGTTATATAGAGATAATTTTGATTTCCTTGCAACTCTAAAGTTGTATGTTCCTTCTAAGCCTCCAGCTATAAATTCCTCTTTGTTGGTTCTCAGTATTTTCACATGTGAATTGCTAAAACTGGAAAAGAGAACCTCTGAGGTTCAGTAGATGATTTCCTTAACTTCCTTCCTTAAAATTTCAGTTCTTAATATATGTTAATTTTATATAATTTGTGCATTATTAATTAAAAACAAAAACTGGCTAGATAGAAGAGTGTGAGAGTATAGAATTCAGAGTCTTAAGTTGTGGGTTCAGGCAATATTTCTAGTCTTTCCTTGAAGCACATGTTTTAAAGATGTGGTTTCATGATTTAAAACATGAAAGCAAAAAATCAAAGAAGAAATTGCGTAGACTGTATGAGCTACTGGATTTCACAATAGTCACGAGAAAAAAGCAGGAGTTCTTTGCACTTCAAGTTCATTTCCTCCTCATTCTTCTCCCAACAGGGCAGGAAAGGATGGGGACCTGTAGACACAGTCAGAGGGCAGCAGTGCTGAACTTTCTCAGACACAGCTGAGTAATCTGGATCTGGCCAGCCACAGGACTGAGAAGCCCAGAGCTGAGAGCTGACAGGGAAGAACTATCTATAAACACAAGAAAGGGGCAGGAAGGCAGAGGCCTGGGAAAGAAATCAGAGGGAAGAGAAGTGTTACTTTTATCAGGTGTGAAATTGACTCCCCCCCCAAAAAAAAAACTGGGAACCTCTCTGGATCCACATCACTCTCCTTTCTTTCCACCCTATAGATTGGGGCTACTAATTAATGAGCAAAATCCCACAGTAACCCGCTAGGACTGTGCTTCCAGAACCCAGTGTTATGCCACTGTTAATATTTTATAAGGCGGTTTGAGGGTGAGTGGAGGTGGGGAGTATTTACAGGAGGCTAAAAATACAGCTTTAGGCTTTTCCCCCCTTCTCTTGGAATTCCTAATTCCTTATACCCTATCACTGTTTTTCAAACTTTTTAATATTTCAGCTGCCAGCACAAAATGCATTTCACATTTCACTTCTTTACTCACTGTGAACAAATATATACACAAATACAGTACACATCTGATACATCCGTCCACATATACACACGTATCAAACCAGTGTTTCAAAACAGGAGATGTGCTTTCATGTTTTCTAATCTATTTAGGTGTTAGTAATCTTGTTACCGACCAAAAATTCATTACATGGCCTATAATGCTGTTCAGCCCATAATTTGAAAAATACTGGGCTGTGAACCCCAGTTTTAACATGACTGTAAAAGTACCATGTTTGTATCCAAAACCCCTTAAATCTAAGTTGCCTCCCAACTGGGAAGATTTTATCCTTCAGAGGACATGTGGCAGTGTCTGGAGACATTTTTGCTTGTCATACCAGTGTGGGGGTGGTGGCAGGAGGGCAGGGGTGCTGCTACGCACTCCATGACGCACAGGCAGCCCTCCGCAGCGGGGAATCAGCGGTCTACAGTGTCACCGCTGCCAAGGTGAGAAAACCCTGCTTGAAGGCAATAAAATGAGTTAGTATTTTGAATCTAGTATGAATCTATTTAGAATGACAGAAGCTTTAACCTGATCTACCTTTTCTCTTTCTTTTTCTTTGAACTGTATTTTCTATGTTAAATGAAGTTAGGCTTGTCTACTGAGACAGCAGATAAAAAGGGTACAAGGAATGAGTGTCATGTTCATTTAAATTATACCAGACATTTTTTGATTAGAATATTATGACTATAATATTATAAAATATAAAATTTTATAAATATTATAAAACATAAAAAGTGATAATAGCTTATGACTATTTTCTAAGTTATAATTTCGCTTTTCTGCTCCTGACTACTACCCAATAAGCCATACTTTTTTAGGTTCCATCCTCACTCAGCCATAGCTGCTCTCTGAAAAGAAGAAAGAGCGTATCATTAATTAGATTAGACATGGTCCCTAAAGCGTCTCTCCTTACTCAGAGATTTGATTCTGTTGTTTTGATGGGAAATGACCTTCTGCTAACGTTGGAGTGCCACCCTAAGCCCAAGTATTAAACTGTCTCCTTTTTAGCTACTACTTCATTCCTCTATCTGTAGCTATTTCAGACCAGGTTCCTTTGAACATGGACTGGACGTGCACTCCTGGTGTAATGGAGAGCCCTGATCGCCGCCTCCTCCCTCTGCCCTTGCCTTTCTTCACAGAAACTCTTGAATGTCTTGTCTGCTTGTTGTTGCTTTTTTCTCCTTTTATTGGCTATTTCTGGGCCACCCGAGTCTGGGCCCCCACTTGCTCTGAATCATTCAGAGATAGTCTGACAGAACAGACCTGGCTTAGTAGCTTTTTGTCTTCTTTGAGAAACAGTGAGACTGACAGAGGAGATGTCACTAATCTCAAATATCAAAACTAGAACAGTGGTAGAAAATAAAACTAATGCTATTTGAGGCAGTTCTTTGCCATATTTATTTTAGCACGTTTACCTCATGTATCTTGGATTACATAAACAATAGCATTTGTATTTAGTAAATGACTTCTTATAAATTATAGTAAATAGTCAGACGGATATGTATGTGTAACCTTGAAACCTTAGATTTCTGTTAGCATAATACTGAGTACTACTACCAAAAGATTCCAGAGCGAACGCCAGGAAAGCTCCTATGAGACACTGGACTTCAGACACGTAAACTCCATTCCAGCTCATCGGGAGAGCTATTAGGAGAGAGATCTTTTCACTCCTAGGTTAAGAATAAAAAGACCACATGCAGATGAAGGGAACACAGGAGGAGTGGAGGCATCAGTCTGTCTTAACATTCCATTGACTCACCACTCTGCTTTCCCTTTTCGAACTCAGTTTCACAATCCCGAGAAGGACTAAGTTAGATAAAGCAATGGTGGTATGTATGGGGCGCCCTTCTAGAGAAGAGTGTGATAGAATTAAAGGGAAGGATAGTTGTGGACGGAAAAGAGATCACTGGATGACGACCTCCCCTTTCCTCTCTTGTTATGGGTTGGGGCTGCCCTCCATAGTAGAAAGAGGGCAAGCCATACAAGATCCTGCAGCTGGGCATTAAATTAAGAAGGGCATTGTGTGTGATCATAGTGTGTCCTACCCAAGAAATGAGTCTGCGCCTCCCAGATAGCCTTGTGTTGTAACAGGAGCAGGACCATTTTGGTGGTGGAAAGTGGTGATGGTTCTCTTTGTTCAGGCTTTATCTATTGTTTGCTTCCAGACTGAGAAATTCAGTCTGGAACACCACACTTCAGAAATTCTATGAATAAAACAGACTTACTGCTCTTAGTTTCTCTACAGTCTGCCTGGGGCGAGAAGTAAGAACATGCTGACTCTAAATGTCTAGAGAAAACCTCTTCTTTTGCGAAGGAGGAGGAGTAGAAAGAACCTGGGCAAGAGGAAAATCCTGAAAAAAGAGTGAATGTTTAAATCTTAATGGTACAAGTGGGTGTAGTTTGTGTCTTTTACCTTCAGGCTGTGAAAAAGAAGGCAAACTGAAACCCTGCAGCACCTAGCAAGTGGAAGCCACTTTGTAAATTATATTCATTTCTTTAGATGTGAAGTTTCTTTTATTTCTGCCAATTTGTGCAATTCCTTTGACTTCCTGGGTCTGACTCTTCTAGGGCCTTCTAGTGATCAATTCTGTGCTGCCTCAGAGTTGCTCGATAGTGTCTTTGTTTTGTCGTCAGTTGATACTTGGACATTTCAGGCCTCTTCAGTAAGTGGTCCCCTCGGTCAGTTCTGCTTGGCTCCTCCAATTTTGACTTATTGACGCATCCTCACCATCAGGGGCTTATTTTCACTCATCCATACCTTGATCCCTTTTCCTAACATTCCCATCTAGAGTTTGATAAACTATACTCGTACAGATTATATAGCTTTATATATTCATTTTTGCCACACACTAAGATTTGTTTTGCACCAAGCTTATGTGCATGAGATGCTAAGTAGCCATAGCAGAATACGAAGAGAAACAGCCTTGCCATAATGCAGCTTGAGGCCCCAGTCCTTCCGGTGAATTAACGTGAATTCAAAACAGTCAGACTCACATATTGTCAGACTCACATGCCCAAAGGGTGACTGAGGTGCCCAGATTTGTTTCTTTGTCTAGCAAGGGTTGGATGGATGCTGAAGTACCTTTGAAGAGTTGAATTGTACACATTTTGGATCCCAGAGTACAAAAATAAGGGCAAAATGACTTATGTGCCCATGTGAATGAGAAACTGAGGTAGAACTAATTCTACAAGAAGGTTTCTTATTTAGGATTCTTCTGGCTCCTTAGAAGATTTAAAGATTTTCATTTTTCAAGTACTTGCCTCTCTCCTTCAAACTGCTTAGATGAGATTCCAGTCTATATCATTTTTTTAAATATATATATTTTTTCATTGTTATTTATATCTTTTACATTTTGTATTCCCCTTGGATAACCCACCAACAATTCACCCGTGATCCATCTCCGTGGTCCCTTGTGTCCTTTTCTACTCCATTTTGTGTCCTTATCTTCCCCTTCCCCCCACCCCCCCAAGTGTCTCTCTCCTATTTGGTTTCCCTATAGTCCTGTTATGAGTGAAACCACTCAATATTTTTCTCTTTCTTTCTGGCTTATTTTGCTGAATATGATCAGTCTATATCATTTACCTTAGCAGTAGTCACACAAGCAGGGCCTCCCTGGTGGCGCAACGAGTTAAGCGCAGCGCTTTGGAGCTGTCTACAGCTGGGGCAGCACAGATTCAATGCCCAGCCGGGGAGAATCCCACATGGCGGGGTGGACCTCTCCTGCCTCGCCTGCTGCTCGCCTCAGCAGTGTATTTCGGTCAATCTCCCTGTTCTGCTCCCCGCTCTGTCTCTGGTGAACCCTCTCACCACCTCACGCCTCTGCCCTGCACCCCAACTTGTATGTAAAAATAAAAATAAATCTTTAAAAAAAAAAGTCATACAAGCACATGTGACTTGAGGTGAAAAAGAAGGAACTTGGGTTAAGAGAGCTAAGTCACTTGATTCCCTGCAGAGAACCTGATCAGGTCATCACATCCACCTCCCTTTGATGGCCCTCTTCTATAAACAAGAACAGGAATTATTGCTACTGGATCCCTTTCATCAGGCATCTTAGGCTCGCTGAATGAAAAGCTCTATAAAAAGGAGGTGCAGCCCTAATAATAACAAATACGATCTTGGTGATATTTTGGGCAAAGGGAGATTTGTGCCTCTCTTGATTTCCATTGATGTCTGCCATTCTTGTCCTGCCGTTACCTTTCAGACTTCCTATTCTTAGAATTATTTGTGCGCACTGGACTTGGGGGATTGCAGCCCCCAAGGCTGGAATGCCTAGCTTGAGAGGAATGCAGACTGTCTGGCAGAGTGGAGGTTAAATAAAGTTTGCCTTGGCAGCCCCCTCTGTTCTTGGATAGGCGACAAATAACTCGAGTATAGGAGCGATGGCATGAGCTCCGTTGCCGTACCAAATAATCATCCAGGGAGGAGAAGCGATTCCTCATTATAGCCGTAGCCATCCATGCTCTTCTCAACCATGGTACATAAAACATGGAACTATGCTCCTGGAACACGCACACACATACATAAGGAGAATTCGACAGTCTTGAACCTCAGCTGGTGTCATATGGTTCTAAAAAATGCAGGGACAAGTAAAGGATAAGGCTGAAACACCCTGCAAGAACTGCAGATTTGTGTCTCTGCCCCCTCGGTTGACTCACTTTTGAAAGTAAGAAAAAAGGACAGATTTTCATTATAATACGAACAATTATCAATCAACCAAGAAATGTTTCTTAAGCATCAAGGCACTATGGGAAATTTTTTCAAGTATGTCATATAACTCTTGTGGTACTTAAGATTTAATTGGAAAAGTAAAGCTTTAATAGTATGAGAAACTAATTCATAGTTCTAAACATGTTCGATACAACTGAGTGCCCAAAGGAGGTCTAGCTAGAAAGATCTAGACGCATTTTATGGAGGGTTAAAACAGGTCTTACCTGAAGACATATCTGGAGAGGCCCTTGTCAGTGAGAAGACTAGTATGAGCAGAAGGCAGCTGAGGCGCTCCTCAGATGGGTCATGGAGACTTGATGACCAGCTAGGTAGGAACAAAGGAGAGGAATTCGTGTAAAATCCCCAAATGCTCACGTAAAGGCACATCATTACGTACATTACACGTCATTGAGAGGTTATTGGAGGACAGTGGGAAAGGTGTGGCATTGACCAGAGACAGAGTTCTGTCCATAAAACCCCTAAGATGATATGTGGCTCCTGGTGGACACTCAGTAATTAGCAATATCACCATTAATTAATTCTGTGAGCCCAGCTAGTTGAGGTGATTTGGTTTCACTTAAAAGTGTTGGTGCCAGCTCTGCTTTGTATTGTTCTGGCTGCTCATGTGATTCCTGCCTTGCTCCACCCTCTCCTTTAGCTTTATCTGGTCTTTCTTCTGTCTTTGCCCCACAGGTGGCTGGAGGTGCAAGTAGCTAATTTAACATGTCCACAGCACTGGGTGCAATACCTCCGACTTCTTCGGGAATCGATCTGGCCCGGTGGAGCTTTGCCTAAGTATCCTCGAGCTGTAAGGACCAAGGAGCAGAAGATGGCTGCTGAGAAACAGGCTCTGCAGAGCTTGATGAGCATCCTGCCAGGTAAATAGATGACAAGGTTGATTTTACAAATAAGTATTCCCTTCCTCTCCTGCTCTGCCAGGAATACCCCCAAACCCTTCCCCATTTTTGAAAGGGTCCTAAATGTAGTGAGACTCGAAACCCTTTTGCCCCACCAAGTTAACAGGAAAATGGTCAGGGATGGAATTCTTTTACCTTTCACCCAAATGATATTGAGGACTGCAAAATGGACCACACCTAAGAGTTGGTGAGAAGCCTACAGGTATTTTTCTTGGGGTGGGCAAGGGAGGCTCTCCCTCACCCTAGGGGCAGGTCTGAGGCACTTCCAGCAGATGAAGGCTTTGGTTTTCTGTCAGGTCACTGCAGTGACCAGGGGGAGTGATCTGTCCTGTAAAAGTTTACAGCTAATTAATTGGAACCATTTAGTAAAGTACATGGTCTTTGGCAGTAGATAAAACTCTGAAGAGGACTTTTTCCCTTCACTTTGTTTGTATTTTAGAGGGCAAGGAAGGCAATCAGCTCTGGTAACCAGGATTCAGTAGGGAACTCTTACTACTCTGGACATTTTTATTTACTCTTACTAAGCTCTGATCTCCAGTCTAAACTGTTATATCATAGAACCAGCAGTTAAGTGATAGGTCACATAATTACTGTTTGAGGCCCATTCTTATTTGGAAACCTAACATTTTTCTCAGCTCTTCCCTGTTTTCTGGGGATTTTTGTTTGGCTATATGATTCAGAGGTATGCCACAAATACCCAGTTTCGAAAAAGAGACAATCGAGACTCTAAGGCTTCAAGGGAACACTAAAAATTGTGTTTTTTTTCTCTTCAGATATCGTAGTGGAAATCCTTGGAGTGAACAAATGCCAGCTGAGCTGGAGTCTGGTCCTGGAGTCAGTGCAGCAACCCCTCATCAACAGGTAGGTGGAAAAACACTGCCCAGCATCAGCAGAGCCGAAGCTGTGCCTGGCCTCAGAGCTGCCTAAGGCTTCCAGGTGACCAGCCCACACTGAGAAGGGTGGAGCTGCAGTCTTGCCTTGCCCTGGGCCCCGACCCCCGAATGTGATGTCCAGGTCCACACACACTAAGTAGACTCACGCTGCCAACTTCTGAACAGGGCGCCATGTAGTAAGCTGGTATCGGCCCATTCACTGTTGGCATTTGGAAGAACTCAATGCAGGCCCCCACACCAGCTACTGAAAATGCCCCGTCACCGCCCCCAGGCTTGTCCAGCATGCTTCACGGGTCTTTTCAGTATCTGCCAGCCACTGTCTATACTGTGAGACTATCCCCTGACCTGTGTGCATCACAATCTGAATCCAGTTACAAGCCAAATGATGATTTTCAGTTTTAGTTCTTGGCCTCATGGGAAAGTTGTGATTAGTGTCAGGATTAGGAGTTATCATTGCCTGAGTCGGACTCTGATAAAGGAACCAGACAGGCTGGGTGAGCACATCTACAATAATTCAGAAAAGGTGAGTATGTCTCTGACACCTTCAGATAGAATTCTGAGAAGTATTGAGTACTTTCATCCCCTCAAGCCCTGTCGCAGAGAAGACAGCATCTGTTCATGCTCACTCCGAAAGCAAAAGCTCCGGGCTTTTGCCTCATTGCCTATAAGTGACTTTTAAATCGGTAGTGATTCACTTTGAGAAATAGCAGTAATCAGAAGGTCTGAAAATTCTTAGTATGTTAATATCACATGGATTTCTCCTCCCTCACAGTTCTTCAGAGCAGAACTGATGGCTAATATAGCTATAGCAATATGGCAGTCCCCCAAAATCTAGTCTCAAGTACAATTTCTACCTTTTGGGGGCCATAGCCCTTATTAGTTCAATAGACTTATTTCATGGCAGAAGCTTCATCAAGCTATTGAAATTTGAAGTCCAGGGAGAAAATCAGTAATGGCTGAGAAGGAGAACAGGGAAGGAAAATGCATTCATCAACAGGTTCTGGTGTCTTGACTGAGCCAGACCCTACTCTAAGTTGTTTTGTCCATTTGTTTCAGACATTTGATTTATTGCCTTTGGGACATCCTCCTGGAATTCTTGGATCTCAGTGCCTCTGTTAAGGAGTCTCCTACAACCGCCTCTGCCTCAGCGACCCCAAGCAACCCCAGGAACACGGGCGTCTCCCCTTAGCCAAGGTTATTTACATCCTTCAAAGCCTGGAAAAGGAGTGATACTCTGCCACCCAGAGACCAGTCAGGAAGCCTGTGTCTCAGGAACCAGGCTGGAGCTCAGAGGGCCTGGTCTCAGCGGCACTGCTCTCCCCTGAGTTGTACTCCAGCAAGTGACGGGGGACCGTATACCAATTGCATGAACACCCATTTCCATAGCTTTCTGTGGTTTCTGGAGCATAGCTGGTGGGTAGGTCCTGTTTCCTTTGGAAAAGGAGGCTGTTAGGTAGAGGAATGAGCCCCTTTTGCCTCGACTTTTGCCCTCCTCCCTAAGATTGTGTGCCAGTCACCTGGCCCTGTGTGTTTATGTGCTTATTCTACCAACACAATCTTTAGAGAGACCGGGAAAAAAGCTTAAGCCAGAGTTCTTTGACGGAAAATAGTCTTCTGAGCTCTGTTCCCACCATGAAGCTGAAAATTCAGGACCACTCTTGAAAGCCAGACCTGAGGAGCCTATCTAGTTTCGCAACAATTCCAGAAGAGAGAGGAAAAACACTTCTCAAGGGACTCCTTGCTCGTTGGCTATTTTCCAACACATCAACCCTATGGAGAATGTCACTGAAAACTGCTTCCCTAAGTGGCTACACTTTTCCCTGAAAACTTCAAAGCCTACAGCCAACACTACTTGTAGACCCACTCCACCCTCCACACCCTTTCCTGAAACAGCTGCACCACAGATTTTATTTATTAGCTTTCCTCCCTGCCCCCTCACCATGAGCATTTAGTTGAGTGGCCCTGGTGACCTTCTCTGTCCTCCTTCAACAAAATTGCCTGGCAAGTTGCATACTTAGCCCACGGCTTCCCAGGGGACTCCCTCCATGGCTGAGAATGCCCAGCAAGTAGGAAACCCACGGGGAGGGCAGCTCGCTCTCACAGGTCTGTGCCAGGGAACTTTGACTCTGAGCTGATGATAATAGCAGACTTGCAGGGAATTGATTATCCATAAAAAAAACTTCACTTCTTGTTCCTTAAGGTTCTAATTAGCCTTTAAGAACATCACTGATGAAGGCAAAGGTGTTCTGCCAGGCTGCAGGGCCTATTAGAAACATGGCAGCTGCTAGAAAAGGAGACAGTGCTGGGCAGCGATGCCCTGGGCGTGTGAGCAGCTGACAGGTTTACAGGGAGCAAGACCTCTGCTCACCCCTCGACTCTTTTGCTCTGTATCTGCCTGTCAGTGGCCTGCTTGCAGTGAATTATGGATCCTCCCATTTGGAGAAGAGGCTTGGGGCTGAACCAATAAGGATAGGGGCAGGTCTAGAACAAGTGTCAAGATTCTCCTAGACTCTGAAGTTGACAATTCACACACAATTAAAGTGGTTTATGGAAGAAAGTTGTGCACTGTTTTTACTCGCCCTCACCCCCACTGCATTTAGCTGTAAGTTGTGTTCTGATGTAATGGAGAGGTTTCAGGTGTGCTGTTACTGCCCAAAGGCACCAAGATCTCATGACATCCTCTGGCCTTAAAAGTTGATTGTTACAGTGACTTGATGGCTACAAAGTTCTCAAAGCACCTCTCACACTAGGCACCCTCAGGCAGGAGTTGCTCAGCGTCTCTGCCTTTGTAAGTATTTGCAGGATGGCAAGGACTCCGACCTGACTGAGTGGAGAGGAGCCAGCCCTTTACCTCCTCCTGCCAGAGTCACGATGCTCTTCGGGAGAGGGGGAGGTGGCCAGCCCTGTCTTCTGCCATCTTTCTCTCCGGTACTGGGCCCTGTCCTAAGTGTATGTACACAGCCATCTATGTTGTCTTGAATCTCTGCTACTAGTCCTGGCTCGTGTGGCACAAAACCAGTACATGTGCTAACACCATAAAATTCCAGTGGCTATTCTAAGGTATCTTTTGGCACTTCCAGCCCAAAGAAAACTTCATCTTTCATGTTATGTAAGAGATCCCAACTCTACTCTCTGCCCCAAAAAGATAAGCTCCTTCTGCCCAGAAGGGAAATACTAGATATCACCATGGAAATAATCAGAACCCATCTGGCTTTTCGAGGGCCTGCCAAATTTGGGTAGCAGGCAGGTTCAGGCAACGAGGGAGACCGGCATTTGGGAGAGAGCCATAGGTGTCAGGAAAGCATGCTCCGGGGCTGAGAGTGTGCCAAGAGGCCAGGAAGTGCAGGACTGGCCCCGACCAGAGCACCCGTGATTGTTCCTTGAACTACTCAGCCCTAACGTTTCCAACTAGTGCTCATCTCCTCTCACAGCACCCAACACCAGGTGTTAGGGCCTGGGTAGAATGAAAGTCTGTGTAAATATAATACCTGGCTATATGAATTAGGGTGATCCGAACTGCAATGATACTAGGAAAATGACTCTTCTATGAAATGAGCACACTAGCAGGTGAGTCCCAGCAGCTGACCTCATGAGTGGCCAGTCCCTCCCCTCTTACTGCTCCGCCCTGGCACACAGCCCGTCTCACCCCAGCTGCCTCCCTTCATAGGCGTTGCGGTTTGGGCCATCACCTTTATGCCAAACAATACCTGTGAAAGGAGGGTTATCTCTTTCATCCCTTCTTTCGAAGGAGAAAATCACTTCTCAGAAGCCCTTCAATAACTGCCTTACCTGTAAGCCCATCCACTGACACTGAGAATGGCGTTGCTTCTGCCTTGCAATCGTCTTTACCCCCAGAGAGGAGGTCATCCTCCACGGAGGGTTGATACCTAAAAAAAATAGACGTTAGCAAGGCAGCAGCAGAGAGTGGGTGTTGATAATGTCTGCTGCAGGGTCTTTCTGCCACCATCAACCAATGTGGGACTCTGAAAACGCCTGGTACCAGCTCAGGGGTAGCATCTGAAGGTGCCACCTCTAGCACTTCACATACACTAACTTACTTAACCCAGACATCAACCCAGGGGAGTAGGCACCATTGTGTTCCTCCATTTTATAGTGGGGAACACACCAGAAAGGTGATTTGCCAGTTTCAAGAAAATGGCAGGGCCTAGATACAGAGCTTGGCACTGTGCCCTCATGTGGAATGACCATGCTAATCTGCTTTTCTTACAAATAGGACTAGGTTTTCACCTTTAAGGAGGCTGGAGTCTAGGGCCTCCCTGGTGGCCTAGGGGTTAAGTCTCAGCGTTATCACTGCTGTACCTTGAGTTTGAGCCCCGCCAGGGAGCTGACCCATATATGGCACAGGAGACTCCTCTTGTCTCTCCCACTGCTCCCCTCAGCAGTGTATTTCAGTTAATCTGCTGTTCTGCTCCCTACTCTGCCTCTGGTGAATCCTCTCACCTCCCCACATCTCTGATGCAAAAAGTATATATATTTTCTATGCAAAAAGTATATATATATTTTTTTAAAAGAGTCTGGAGTCGAGTAGAGCAATCGGCAAACCTTTTCTGTTAAGACCCAGGGAACAGGCTTCATGGGCATGTGGGCGTTTCCCTTGCAACTGCCCAGGCCTCCATCGTACCGTGACAGCAGTCATGGGTGATGCACAAGTGACCAGCTGTGTACCAGTAAAACTACCTGTAAAAACAGGCAGCTGGCCAGGCTTGACTCATGCATAATCTGCAGATCCCTTGTTTAGTAGAAACAGTGTTATCAAACTTCAGTGTGTGCACGTCACTTACCTGGGATCGGGTGAAAATCCAAATGTTGATGCAGCAGTCCTGGTTCTCCAGCTCCCAGATGGACGTCACTGAGAATGCAGATCTTCAGCCAGGCTGATACCAGGCCTCAAATACAGACAATTCCAACTGGGAGTGATCCGTGAGTCATAAATATGTAGGAAGGGCTTCTAATTGAGATTGAGGGACCATGGGAAGCCTGAGGTGGAAACACCTGAGTAGACTCTGGAAGGATTAGTAAGAACTAGCCGGTGAAAGCATGGAGAAGGGGTCTCAATGGAGGAACAATGAACAGTGAAAACGAGAGCACAGTCACAAAAAGACAGGTATGTGTGATTCCACTTCTCTGAGATTCCAGGAGATGGTAGCGGAGTTGTGGGGGTTGGGGGGTAAATTGTTACATAATGGATGCAGACGTGTTTTGCAAGATGGAATAGATCTGGAGATCTATTTTACAATGTGAATATACTTAACACTACTGAACTGTATACTTAAAAATGACTAATGGTAAATGTACTACAATCAAAACATTAAAATTTTTTTTGTTAAAGAGTCTTGGGAGAGTTGTGGGTAGAGCAGAGCATGCAGGGGAGCATGGCACACTGAGGAACCTGGGGTTGTATTCCCTCTGCAGGATGGGGAGCCACTGAAGAACCTTCCTGTTTTGTACGGGTCACAAGGTTGACAATCTCTCTTAACAAAAAGGGGGTTGATTGTACGGTTAAGCACCCTTCTTAGTCTTCCTCCCATGGACTTGACTTCTCAGTCATTATCTCACCCCTTTAATTTCTTCAAACCTATTTCTGCTATTTTTTAAATATATGACTTGAGGGATTTGTAGAGTATAATGAACCCTGATTAAAACCCTAGCACTGCCTCTTTATCAGCTACAAGGATGTGACAGCTTGTGACTTAGCTTCACTGAGACTTAAATTTCTCTTAGAAAAAAGGACAAATACATTACAACCATTTTGAGAACTGGTGATACATTCTATAAAATCAAGTACAGCACTATGAAAACATCAACGGCATGATGGTCTCCCTTCTCTGCTGTTGAGGGAGCAGTTAGAGATGCCTGTGTCAGGCACACAATCAGCCAGGCTGTCCTGTGGCCAACCGTGGTTCCACAGCCCCCTCAGAACCTGCTATTTATCCTTTGCCCTGGAACAAACTGTGTTTTCCCAGAATGAGGAAAGGAAGGTTAACCAACCCTGCTGGATACAACTGGGAATGGGAACCAGGAAGAGTATAATTGGGGAGAAGGGGAAACCATGATGCTTTTGTAGTTGAAGGCCCAGCTGGGCCACCTCTGCCAGAACTTGGCACCTCTGTTTCCTTTCCACTGGAAGTGCCAGAAATTACAGGGCAGCAATTATTTGCTCTGCCTTTGTGGACCAAAGAATGAAATCATTGAGGGGTCAGTTTCAGCAAGCAACCCTCCATCACTCCTTGAAGGATAAAGCATGAGATACTGCGACACACAGAACAGCCTTTCTCAGTACAGAGCAGTGAGGGGACTGCCCCTAGACATCGCTCCATATCCTGAAACTTGTCCTGGGTAGTTTAAAGAACAAATGAAGAAGGTTTAAACCCAAGAAGCAAGTGAAAAATCACCAGAACCTTTTTCCTGCCGTGACCCAGTACAGCAGGGCTTGAAGCAGAGGCAACTCTGAGGTGGGGAGGAGATCCCCGCACCTTGGCTGATATATCGTGCTATTCTCAGACCAGCTGAGCCTTCTCGCTGCCTCCCTATCACTCTCACCTGTCTCTGGTCTGAAAGTGCATTTGAACACTGCTTTTTTGTAAGTGAAAACAAGCATGTGATGGACTACGGAGAACTACTCCTGGCGTCAATATCTCTTCACCAACACAACAGAGTATGGTTTCTGCTACAACTGTGTCTGTGTAAGTCAGATTTAGAAGAATGGCTGGGTGGGGGCACGGCGGGGGCAGATAATAAAACCAAAATGAAAAGCAAGTAATAAAGATCCAGACTCAGGAAACATTTCTGGAAGTTCATCATCTACTTATTTTAACCAAAAATAGACCTCTTTGTCACCAGTCAGTCTCTGTTTAGGAAATGCAAACTCATTTTAATATTAAAGCTTTATAATGACTAGGAAGATGATAAGTCTGTGATTGATATATAAATAATATACACTTGCCATAGCTTTTTCTTCCCCTTACACTCCTTTAATTGTGAGCCATGAAGAACTAGATATAATAACTTCCAGACATTTGCATTAATCCAGGAGGTAAAGACCAAGTTAGATAAACACAAAAGTCTGCAATTGTGGATAAAGGCCCTAACCTGTTTACAGAAGCTAAGTTTGTGCGTCCTGCATTGAAAAGGACCTGGAGATCTCCAAGCCTGAGTAATCAGCCCCTGCGTCTGTCCCCCCTTGTGGAAGAATCATACTGGCCCCATAGATGCCAAAATAACAACCATTGCTTAGCAAAATGTCTGCATCTCCTATCTTACCATCAGGGAGGTTATACTTACTTAAAATCTTTGGGAGTCTGCATCTTTGATGAATGCTCACAGCAAATGTGAATTCCACAAAGCAAAGGCAAGTTCCTTTGCAGCATCAGGTGGCAGTGCTGCACTCCTTGTATGATCTACAAAGACAAATGATTCACGAACATGAGGGCACCCTTCACTAAGGCTTCATGCGTGCTGAGACTCATGTGGGCACAGATGGAAGTTAGGCCAGTTTGGGGACAGAATGCATTATGGAGATGGTTCACAGACATCTTGGAGCTTGAGTTTCTGCTCTTTCCTGCTGATCGCTGGCGCATGCTCTTTGCACCAGGTGCTACCGTCTTGCCGCCAGCTGTGCACAGGTGAGCACCCTCTATCCATCAGGGCCAATTCAGAGTCCACACTTTCCATGAAGCTTTATCTGCTTGTGCCAGCCAACGCTTCTTCTCCTTCCTCTGAGGAATCCTACACCCCCATAGCTACCAAAAAAAAAAACAAAAAACCATCATTTCTTAGCATAATGTCCCCAATTCATATGTTGCCATTAGGGAGGTTATACCTGAGTTACTTCCACTGCTTCTCAGGTCAGTGTGCATACAGATGGGATCTTCAGTAGAGATTATAATTCTTTAAGGACAAGGAATAGATGTTGCATCTTTTCTGTCCCCATTACATCCGTAGGCCTCCTCGCCCTTCCTGTATGATGCCCAGTGCACAGTAGGCACCTGTAGTGCCAGGATGACTGAGGGAGCAGGTTTGCAATGGAGCTGTGCAGATGGGTCTAAAGGAAAGGAGGAGTCCTGGAGTCCTCGGTGGCTTTTTAGGCTTTTAATGGTCTCTTGTAGAGAGGCAACCAGGTACAGGGCAGTTAGGGGGGTTGGGGGGCTGGGAGGCTGGCAGGCCTCCTAACCCCCTCGAATCTTCACACTCTTGGGCTCTCTGGCATTCGCATAGTTTCTCTGCTTCAGCCTGAACAGTCCTCTGCCCCACGCTGTTCTTTGCTGCTGCTTGTAAGCCCAGCCTCTGGCCCAGGTGCTCCCACTCACGCAGGCCCACACCCTACTCCAGGTGTCTGCCATGAGGCATGTGTGCAGGACGCCAGGGGTCTGTCATTGATGGGAGGGTGGAAAAACCTGGTGACTCTTTCATTTACCCTATAGTACTAAATAAATACTGACTGAAGCTCATTTCATTAAGTATTGCTTAACATTTATGAGGTAAAGTCTGTGAATAAATCCAATGAATGAAGAATTTCCTAAGGACAAAACATGAAGACAGGGACAGGAGGAGGCAAAACTTCATCTGTTGGACCTTATATCTTCATTCAGCAGCAACTATCCAAGGAAAGCGTTTTGTTCTTATGTATCCTATGCCAAAAAACCGCTACTGTTTTAACAATAACATTCATAGTCTTAAGTATGTGGGCCATAAGTTCTAAAAAAGTAAGCTTCTTAAAGAAAATTGGTCCTGATTAAAAAATGTTTTTAAAAATGATTCAGTCACAATAATGCCCAACCTACCCTTTCGACTCTCCAGCCCCCATCTTCCCTGTTCTGCAATCATCCCAAGCCAGGTAGGTTCATTGTCAGATCTTGCAGATGAAAAGATAATTTTGGAGCTGTGGGTAGATTTTTACAGGCCTTTAATGCTGAATCAGGGAAGAGACCAGCCTTCTCTCCCTATTTCTCTGGCTGCCTGTCCTCCTTCCATAGCCTTACCACTGCAGAGTGACACCACCCTATCACCTCCTCCCCACAGGTGTCCCTATTTACATATGCGCATGCCCATGCTCTCTGGGCCCAGGTGTGCACAATTACAGGTGTTCATGCAAAAACCACAGGTGCCAGTCATAGATGCTAATGGCAGGAAGGCATAAAAAAGCCTGATTTTTCATTCATTTACCCTACACTCCCCTACTCTATCTCACTGGGGTTGGAAACTAAAATAAAAGTCTGCCTGCAGGAAATATTCTCAACTCCTTCCTGCTGCAGATGCAAATTTATAAGGGAGATGATTACTATGAAGAGAAAGACAGCTTTCTCTTCCTCTCATATGACTGCTTTAAAATTATCTGGGAAATTCTTTGGTCCCAGATTTTAAATTCTCTTTTTTTTCTTCTTTCTCTAGCAGCTTATGTCTAAGATAGCACTAAAAAGTTTTGAGAGGGACTGAGACCAGGAGAACTTGGGGAATGGGAAAGGCTGAGACATGGGACAGTGATTTTAAACAGTATAGGAACAGAAGGGACAAACAGCTCCCAGGAAAATAGAGGCGTTTTACTGAAACGGTGCTGAGCTGGCCGCCACCTAGAGTATGATCTGGTTACAGGATAATTAGGGAACAGAAAAACCACCACTGCGAAACTTACCGACCACCTAGTGCCTAATCAAGAGTCCGGCGCATTGGACAACAGGAAGTCGGAGAGTCTATAGTCATAGACAGGGCTGGAGTAGACGGGCTTCCTCCCTGGACCCCCTCCGGCTGTCAGTTCTTTGCTCTTGCTTCAATAAATCCACACTTGCTTGCTCTCACCTTTGGTGTGGCAGCTGTTAACCTTCAACCGGCGTACACACCCGGACCCCAGAGCAGCCACCCTCCTAACAGTTTCTTCAAAGAAAACAATCTTTTCTTCCAAAGTAATAATCTTTAAGAAAAAAGAAGATCGTGTCAATTCCTCTTCTCTCCCAAAAGGGTATTTGCTGTTTTCGCCATTACAATTGCTGCTGTAACTACTTGCCCACACACAGATCAAAAGTAGGCAGCTGTCTACGAGTGAAAACTCAGGCTTCTAGACTGTTTACAAGCATCTAATCAAATCCAAGAATGAGAACACCTGAAATAGCTACACGTCCCTGTGTGAGGAATGTGGGGGTAAAAGCACCTGCTGTTTCAACAATCCCAACCAAGCCTCCAGGCCCTGATTTAAGAGGGTGAGAGCAGGTAAGCTAGGAAAAGAGGAAGTTCACTCTGAGAATTAAAACAATGATGCATTTCATAGAAAGGAAAAGCTAGAGAATTTAGTGCTGGGTCACACACTGTCTTAGAGGGGCCCGTGGAGGAAGGCTCCCATCTGCCGTGGAGGGAAGGCCATCCCTGTGCCAGCGCACATTTGCAGAACACTTGATGTGTAATAGTCTCTGGAGCCAAATTTGGTTCTGTATCCACCCTGGAGCAGATTGGTCAGTATCCAGTGTAAACCTCCTAGGGATTAACCACTTATTCCAGTGTAGAGCACTGGATAATTAATACCAGATCTGTTTCAAATAGCTTTGTGCCTCCTGCATATGGGTGAGGACCCAAAGGCTTACTTTCTGCTGATCTGTTTGGCTGAGATAAAGAAAGTGTTGCCTCAGCGTTTGAAACAAATCCCATGTACCTTGCACAGATGTGGGCTTGTGAGTGGCATGTGGCTTCTACAAGGTGAGAGAGAAGCGAGGGGCTGAGTGTACGTGTCTGGCACTGCAGCACCAGCTGTGGCCTCGGTGCTGGAAGAGCAGGACAGTGTGTGTGAGCAGCCTGGAGAGGCCAGGCCTCATGTTAAAGCCAACTGAGGACCGAGGTCTCGGACGTGGGACAATGTTCACTGTTGGGGGGGAAGGACTCGTGGTCTGCTGATGACCAGAATTCTGTGTTTTTCCCAAGTAATGGAAATGGTCCTCACTTACAGTCTTTCACAGCAGGCAGCCTTGGGGCAATAGTTGGGCTCACCCAGTACCTTCTCTGTTTATTTCTGAAACCTTTAATTAAAAAAAAAAAAAAAAAAGCCAGTAACAGGGTGGGGAAAGCTTTTTAAAAAAAATCTTCCATCTCTCTGTCCTTTCTTTTTCTTGGGTAGCCCCAAAATAGCTTTTTCTTTATTTCTAAAGTTTTCTCCTATATCAGTTTCCCAGTCTTTGGTTTAACTTGGCTGGCCCACTAGTCTAGTTCTTGATAAATTAATATGGACATCAACTTAAGGCTCCATGTAAATCTTAACTATGTGGTATTTCCAGCATTTGACTCCACATGATATGAGGCTGCTCTAGTGTTCCCTTCCATGAAATCAGAGCAACCACCAAACCCTACGATTAAACGTTCTGATAAATCCTTTACATGTTCCAAAGTACTCACAATTTTATGGACTAAGTGTTTTGTGTTCCCCCCAAAACTCTTATGTTGAAGCCAGTGTGATGTCAGCAGGTGAGCCTTTGGGAGGAAATTAGGTTGAGATGAGGTGGGGAGGGTGGACCCCTATAGTGCTGCAAGCACCGTGCTCAGGGCCCTCAGCGGATGTATCAGGCCTTACCGCTCAGTCAGGGAACCAGGTACACAGGTACAAAGCACACCAGGCAGGGAGGCTGGCATGCAAAGAGGCAGGTTGGGCCGGGCAGGGGGCCTGGGAGACAGGCAGGCAACGGAGCCTCCCAGTGGCCCATGAATCTTGTTGATCTTTCTCTGGGCTCCCTCTGGCATTCTCTCGTCATCTTGAGATGTCACCTCTTCTACAGTCACTGCTTGTCCTCCTAGTAGTTGTCGTCTGTCTCTAACAGATGCGACCCTTATAGCCCTGGCCTGCAGGCTCAGGTGTGCACACTCACGAATGCCAGCAACATACTCCGGGTGTCCATGATCAGGCAGGAGTGCCCGCACCCACGCTCCCAAGCGCCTTCTGTAGTAACACCGTCAAGGCCGCAGGTGACAGCCACAGAGGCTAGTGGTGCAAAATGCCCACTTGATTCACTTACCCGACAGGCCCTCGCAATGAGATCAGCCCTAAGAAGAGGAAGAGGCACCTGAACTTCCCGTCTCCTTGTTAGCATGAAGAGGCCGTGTGAGCGCACAGCAAAGAAGTGACCACTACAAACCAGGAGGAGAGGCCTCACTGCCACCTTGTCCCTGGACTTCTTGGCCACTAAAACTGTGATAAATAAATTTCTCAATAAACTGCAAATAAAATTCAGTCTACGGTGCTGTGTATAGCAGCCCAAGTTGATTAAGACACAAGACCAGAAAGTTTAGCTGTAGAATGTCTTCCCCGATTTAAATGCACATTCTGAGACGCAAGCAGGTTTAGTGACAGAATATGGAGATTTCTGACACCATCTACCCTGATGTAGTATCACATTTCACAGTTAAGGGCCCCGTCTCCCAAGACCACCCTCCACTTCAGCTGCCAATCACACACCCAGGGTGGGCTTCTGACCAATCAGCCACAAATCACAGGTTCCCATGACCCCTTCCTCAGGTTGGATTAATTTCCTAGTGGTTCACATTAAAGGAAACCTCTTTCTGGAGCAGACTGCTGATTTATGACAAAGGATAATAGCCCAGAACAGCCAGATGGGAGAGAGGCGGAGGGCAGGGTGTGGGGGAGGAGCACAAGGCTTCCCAGGCCCACCATGTTCCCGTTCCCAGCCCCGCCAGGTGCTCACCATCCTGGACGCTCTCTGCAGTCTGTCCTTTGGGGGGCTTATAGCCCCTTCATTACTTAAGCATGATGGATGAAATCACTGGTCTTTGGCAACTGAGCTCAGTCTGGGCCCTCTCCCTCCCTAGGTCTGGGGGTGGGACAGGAAGTTCTAACTGTCTACTCATGAAGTTGGTTCACCTGGCAACCAGCCTCCTCCTTCCCCTCTTGCAAAAGTCACCTCATTAACATAAGAAACACCTTTATCACTCTCAACACTTAGGAAATACTAAGGCTTTGGGGAGTTGTGAGCTAGGAATTGGATGAAGACCAAATAGATGTGAGGAATATATATCGGTCATCTGAATAACCAAGTACACTTCTTATAAATCACAATACTGCAGTGACTTGTTGAGCTGGCCATGGAAAACCTGTTGTAGAAACTGTTCTGACATCCAAAAATATAAAACAGCCCCTAAAGATATCGCTAAAGCTCTCCTCTCCCCCAAATTAGCTCTCCAAGTCCAGCTTCCCAGAGAAGCTTACTGAGAGCAGGTGAGGAATGCTCGTGGGCAAGACGCTGTGTAGAAGCAAGAGTCTGCTGCTAATTGCACCTGTTCAGAGTTTTATATGCTTTTTTTTTTTGCCGTCCTGTGCTAACAAGCCATAGGTAATAAAGTTCACCCTCAAGAAAATGTAATTAAACATGAGTTCATCTTAGATTGCCTGTACTTCGCACCGCTTACTTGAAACACGCCCAACTGTTTTCAATAAGAAGCACCTAAGAGTCAAGCTTCTCTCCCGACCTGCCTTTGGGAAACCCTGTCTGTCTCCCCTACTGGGCGGAAAACGCCTTGTAGCAGATAGTCTTGTTTACTCCACTTTCTCCCAACACAAACATTACACCACTGTGCCTGGTGATTTCCTCCTCCACAGTTCCCATGTCACGGATTCTCGGAATCCCTGACCAGTTCTTCCATCCTCTCCACGCAGGTCCTGCCTGCCTTCGTCTGCACACAGTTGTTTGATCCACAAATGACGCTGGCAGCCTCTTGTGTCAATGAGGAACATTTTTCTTTCCTTTTGGTAGGCTTGGAATCCTTTCCTTCTTCCTATACACACACAGAGTTTACACCCCTCAAAACTCCTTTAACCAAACCAGATGGCAGCAAGAACACCAAGTTCCACAGGAACAAAGGTGACCCTCTGAGGTCTCGTTTCCCAGCCGACCCCTCTGCTGTGAAAATGTGTCCCCTTCTTTGACCCCTGATCCCAAGGCGGGAGCTCCACTGCTGCAGCCATTTCCTCCCCCACCGTAATGCTCTCCTCGCACCTGCTCTGTGACCCACCAGCCCCTGCTCTGGAGAAGCAGACCCCAGACTGTCCGCTCTTAACTATAACCCTGGACACTCACACCTGGACCCCGTGTTGCTGGGCAAAAGGGCCTCTATATCATCACAGGAGAATCTGATGAATTCTAACAAAAGACGTTGATTTTCTTTCCCCAAAGGACATCCTCTCCCCCAACCCCAACCCAGGCCTCAGTAAAAGGTGCTTTTTCCCTATTTGTTACATTTTGTGTTGTTTATGATGCCGAGCTAAAATAGGAAGTAGTGATAACACCAAAGATTTGGATTATCTTCCTGCAGGAAGTGGGTCTCTGATGCTAGATCGTAAAAAGGAAGACAGGGAGAGGGGGACAGAGAGCTTGCTTTATGGTGACTCTTTGGGAGTTAGTGGCTGTCACTAACAGTCATTGATTGTTTCAGCTTACTGGACACCAGCATCAGAAAAGGGTTCTGATTTCAATATCATGGGGAAACGCACCTTGTCACAGAGACAGGTGATTGAAATCTATGGAGTCTGTGCCTATTTAACTTTAGGCATACAGGGCAGAGAAAGCTATTTCCTTTAAAAAATAGTCACCAATTCATTCTTTGGAAGATCTTGAGCAAGTCTATATTCACTCCAAACCCACCCCCAGAAAGGAAGCAGTGAAAAGGGGAGGAACACACCCTTCCGAGGCGTTAGAGGAGCTGGCTGGTAGTCATGGGTCACGGTGACCTGGACAAATCTCTCCTCGCTTCTCTGCACTTTTTTTCTCTGCAGAGAGGCAGACAGATAAGGGATAAGATCCTGTCCTGCTGAGTAGCTCTGGTTAGAGAGCGGAGCCTGTCCTCCAGCTCTTGGCCAGCTGCTAGGAGAGGGACAATGCTCTCTGGACGCCTGTCATGAAAATGAATGTGTGGAGAAAATCTCAATCAAGAATTTGGGCCTCCCTGGTGGTATAGGGGTGCTATCAGTGCTATCACTACTGCAGCCTGAGTTCGATCCCCAGTCTGGGAGCTAACCCCCACACATGGCACAGCAGACCTTTCCTGTCTTGCCCGCTGCTCCCCTTAGCTGTGCATTTCAGTAGATCCACCTGTTCTGCTCCCTACTCTGTCTTTCGTGAATCTTCTCAAACACACACCCGGCCCTATACCTCTGACCTACACCCCAGTTCTTCTATGCAAAATAAATAAATCTTAAAAAAAAATTTTTTTTCTCCTGCTTCATTTGGGTCTCCATTTGGGGAGACCCTAAAGGAACATAATGAAAGTGAGGAAGGAAGGAAAGAAACTTTGAAACATTTTCTCCGGACTCCTAGGAAAAACAGTCCTAACCAACATTTTCCCTTGTTAAGCTTGTGAAATTCAAAGTGACCCAGCAGTGCACACAGATGTGAAGAGTAAGCCACACCCCCAGTCTTCATGGAGTCCCAGAGTCCTTCAGTCATGGTGCTCTCAGGATTCTGGGGGTACAGGTGATCAAAGTACACACTACACTCTTTCATTTTCCAGAGTGTTCTCTAGCTGCCATCTTATCTTATCTTGCCACAATTCCTCTGAGGACTGTAATACTTATAGGGCTTTCTTAGCCATAAAACATTTTACGTCCAATATCTTATGTATACATTGACAACCACATTTTAAGGTAATTTGGAAAAATATTACTGTCCTCCTCTTATTGAAGAGGAAATGAAATGCAGTGTCGGTCTCTGGTCCAAGATCATCTGCCCACTTTTCTAAGAGATCAGCACGAGGATGAAGACATTGTCTCTGATAACCCACACCCAGGCGTGCACCCCAGCTCTGCCTCCAGTTAGCTCTGTGTCCTGGGGTAAAAGATTTTAAAATATCTCCTCCTTAGTTTCCTCATCCATCACGGGGTACTCTCCTCATAGAGACTGGGCCAAATCTCTGAAGCTAAATATTTAGGGTCCTTAGGAAACCTCTAGCCCACAATGAGTAATAAATACTCGTCATCATCTTGGCAAAGGCAAGAGCAGAGCCTGGGCCATCTAGCTTCTCACTCTGGGCTGTTTCCATCACCCTACACCAAGCTCGTCCTCCACACACAGACAGAAACCTAAAACCTTCAGTATTTAAGTGAAAAGCTCACCCAAAGCCTTTTTGTTCATTAGAACAAAGTTCTCCCAGAACTCCATTCAGTCCTCTCATTAACCCGCTGCCCTCCATGGCTCTGGGCAGGGATTCAGCCCTCTTAGGTTCTAAGGTTTATCAGCCAAGAATTCTCACCCCTACTACTGGCAGCCCGCAAACAGACTCTCCCCCTCTTCTGGGGAAGGGTCACCTCTCTTCAGCTGTAAGGGGCAAAAGGACTTAAGGTGATTCATTGGTCCCACCTGGGCTTTCCTCGTGCCCTGTGTCCCCAGGTGACAGTTTCCCTTCCTGTCCCTCCTGTGCACCTCTCACCATGCAGGGACCTGGGGGAGTGGAGAGGGCGGCCTGAGCTGTGGCGAGCTTTGTGTCCCCGTACACACAGCCAGTGCCAGAACACAGGAGCCACGTAAGCCCCTCTTCACCCATGCAGAGATCGTGAGACGAGCTGACAATCATCCTATACTTCAGGGTGATCGAAGTACCTGGCTAGAGGGCCTGTAACACCTCAGCGCCTGGTCCAGGTGGAAGTTTCAGGAGGTGTCTGCAGGGAGGAGAAGGAGCTGGAGAGGGAGGTGTCCTCTGCGCCCTCACTCTGGGTTTCTCCTGAGGTCTGGGGCCCAGTCTGTGCACGCCGCGTGTGTAAAGCACGACCTCGGGCTGGGTGCTTCACTCACCCAAGTCCGTACCCTCAGGGTGCACCCTGTTTTCTGGTTAAAAACAAATGGAAGACGTCTGCCAGCATCACCTGGCACCAAAGTCGTGTAGCAGAAGGGGCTCCCCCGAAACTCGGGCAGCTCCCACCCAGGGTGCTAAAATAACCTGAACGGTGTCATTTTCTGATCAAATGCCTTTCCCTGCCAGGTCTGTGATTTTTGAGCCTAAGAATGTCCCTCACGGCTCAGGTTTCTCTGCTCTCACACTGGTCTCAGCTGGAATGTGAGTACTGGCTGCTGAGGTCTGATGTAACGATGTCACAGGCCCAAAATGGAGAGACATGATCTCATAGAGGGTGGCAGCGGGCAGGCACCAGTGTGCTGCTGGCAGGCCCGGGACAGAATCCAGCCTGAATATCCCACCCTGTGTTCCAGTCTACCCTGGTGAACTGGGGTCTTGCAGACCTTTACACATGCCCATGAGCAGACACAGGAAACAGGACAAGCCATGTTGGTTTGCAGGAAGGGGATCCCTGAGGTGAGGCCCTGAGCTGCTGGAGGCTTGGTCAGACACAGCGGGCGGTGGCCCACACGACCAGAGGCCCAAGCACCAGCGTGGCAGAGCCTCCTCCTGCCTCAGCCGTGCCCCTGGGGCAGGACTGCTTCCCTGGGGCAGGTGGGGCCTGGTCCTATGAGGTAACCTTCGCTTCGGCACTGGGGGCGACCCAGTCGAGTCCTCCCGGGGCAGCCACCAACCTCTCAGAGTCCCGGAGAGCCTCATCTCAGTTTGCGCTTTCTTCAGAAAGGTCCGGGTGCAGTTCCCCCACCGGGCCAGGCGCCCGGTGCCTCAGTCAGGCTCCAGCCCCTGGGGCCCCTTCCCACCTAGAGGCCGCACCTACACCCCCTCATCAGCACGCCCCGCCCTGTCCTCAGCCCCGCGCAGGAGCATCGGTGCCGGCCCCTGCAGATGAGCGCGGCCGCCCGGCCCCAGGGATCTCCGGTCCGCGCACCGTATTTTCTCTCCGGGCCGTCCCAGCGCCTGGCAATGCGCTCACACGCTGGCTCTTAAGAACATACGAAAGAAACCACTTCAGCTTCTCATAGTATCACCACCAACATCAAGATGGAGTCCAGTGAGTCAGTCTCATTTCCGACCTGCCCGCCTCCACTTCTTCCCGCATACACCAAGTGTGTGCACAGCAGGCCTTCCAGCCCGTTCTCCTCTGCGCGGCGTGGTCTTCGCTGGACGTCGGTGTGACCCACTTCCCTCTCCATCGTCTCTGCCGTCGTGCCTTCTCAGAGAACTCAGTCCTGACGCCCCATCTAAAATTTAACGCCCTCTCCCTCATCACCCCTCCCTGCTTCGTTTTTCTTCGCAGCACTTCTTACTGGCTGAGATGACATCATACTGTGCTATGCTACATCACAGCATATACAGATTTTTAAATTTTTATTGTCTTTATTTTTAGGATCCGTTGGAATGCATGCTACATGAGGCCAAGATTTCGCTTAAAAATTCCTAGTTGCCCTTGGTGCCCACAGCCGTGTTCGGAAGAGTATAGACACTCTTGCTGAGTGACTAGAACAAGGATAATAATATTTCTCTGTCAAGTAAGGACCCATGGGTGACAGCGTGGCATGCACTCACCCACAGGGGGATACGACTTCCTTTCAAGGAAGTCAACTCTCAACTGTACAGCGGAAACTGAGCCCCAGAGAGGGAAAAGGAACGGGACGAACATAGAAACTTAATATGTTTGACATGGAAGAGTTAATTCTTCCTAGAACATAGTCTGATGTGACAACTCATCTGAACAGATTCAGAATGACCCACTCTCTATGGATTTTATGCTAGACTAGTTTTTCTAAGAATCCAAAACAAACAAGGGAATAAGGTCAGGAGCGTAACATTTCACCTCTCCGCGCCTGCAAGTGTTTGGGGAAGCATTTCTGAAAAGGAAATATTTAGAGTGGCTTAGAGGATTTAGCAGGCCCACTACATGAGAGGACATAGCGACTGTCCCCTCAGCAGCCAGGCCTGCGCCAAGCTGGGGCGCTGTCTCTTCCTTCCTCCTTTGTTTACTCTGCTGACCTGCAGGGCGGTCTGTGTTTGGAATAGAGGCAATTCCCCCAGACTCCCAAAGCGAAGCAGCACTGGGGGTTCCACCCTTCACCTGGCCTCCCAGACCCAAACGGATTCGACCCACTCGTGCTGCTGGTAATGGTTCCCTGCACTGTGGGTGTCGCTGTTAATCAGACAACAGTCCTTTTGATGTTCCTTTTTTTTTTTAAATCTCCCTAAGGTGCACAGTAAGCCCCACCAGTCAAAAGCCTTCTCCCTAAGGTGCACAGCAAGCCCCACCAGTCAAAAGCCTTCTCTCCCAGCTGGCCCCGAGGCTGACTGCCCCCTGCTCCCCTTGCAAGATTGTGTTTGACAGCCATGCAAACCAACAGCTCAACAGTAATTTCTTGGCAGGACACGTTGGCGTGAGACTTGTCCCAAAACAAAATAAGCCTTTCAGGGAGTGTATTTCAAGTCGGGCTCACATTCCCAGGACACTGAGAATTTCATGGCTGACACAGGAGCCGAGCCTGAGTCCCAGCCAGAGGTGCCTATGACTGACAAAAACAGCCTCTGGAAGGAGGTCCAGCAGGTTGCTGAATGGTTCAAACAGGGGTAACTGGAAATGCCCCGGAACTCCTGGGGAAAGGCTTTTACGTTTCACTGTTCTTACCCGTCCTTGTTAGTGACTTCTTAGTGGAGGAGGGGGCGTAAGCATCAGAATAACATCCCCGTTCATTGCCCTCCATTTCTTTTCACTTTCACCCAATTCCTTCCCTCATTCTCCATAGTCTTTTCCTCACACCTGCCGCTGTTCTCACTGCTGTGTGTGCCACTTAGGGGCGCTCCCCCGACATTTCACTTTCACCACTGTGCCTGGCAACTTATTACATCATATGCCTCCGATCGTCTGAATCCGAAGTTGCTATAAAGATTTGCTTTCTAGGCTTTATTCCAGGACCTAGAATGACTCAAACATCAAAGATAGAAACATCCCCCCGGGGCACCAGTATTAGCTGCGACCTGGGGATAACGAAGTCGCTCTTGCGATGCAATGCACTAAATTTCCACAAGAGGGCGCCCAAGACCTCCTGGTCAGGCCACAACAGGTGGCATCGAGGCCAGGAGGTGGCGCTGTTGCTTTAATCACCAAGAAAGGAGCGGCTGCTCCTGGGTACAGACAGCACCCCTGCATGCAGAGTAATCCCAGAAAAAGATGCTGGGACGGTCCAGCCAAACACATTACTCCAGCCTAAGACAAGCCAGGCTCCAGCCAGCCTGACTCAAGGGAAGAGCTCTAGGTGAGGAGGGAGGATTCTTGGGTTCTCCTTTGAGCACCAGCAATTTGCAGAGCGGCTTGGAAGGAAATTTGTTTATTCTTTTGCATATTCCCTGCCACAGTTTCCTCTACCTTCCAGTGCTCAATATCAGTTAAGAACATACTCTGAGGGCCTCCCCGGTGGTGCAGCAGGTTAAAGTGCTGCGCTGTGGAGCTGTCGGCAGCTAAGGCGCGAGTTCAACACCCCACTGGGGAGATTCCCACATGGCCCGGCAGACCTCTCCTACCTCCCCCACTGCTCCCCTCAGCGGTGTATTTCCATCAGTCTGCCTGTTCTGTTCCCCACTCTGTCTCTGGTGAACCCTCTCACCGCCCCCACGCCTCTGGCCTGCACCCCAGCTTGTATGCATAAAATTAAAAAAAAAATACTCTGAAACCCCAGGTGGACCTAGGATTGAGGAATGAAAAAACAAAGCCCTTGTCCTGGACACAGGCTGTCCACAGGATGGGGGCCCGGGACAGACAATCAGAAAGTCACAGTGGGGGAAGAAGAGGTGACAGAGGTGATGAGGCATCACCAGGTGGGTGGGTGAGCAGGGCTCTCATGTAAGTGATAGAAATGTTGCTGGAGGAGGAGCAGGGATCTGGGGGAATGAGGGACACAGGCTCTGTCCACATGTCCCTCTACAGGTCCTCTGGCTAGCGTGCTTCAAAAAAGGGCCTTAGCAAGAGCACCAGAGTTGCTAATGCATGCATCTATTCATAGGTGCTTAAGCTGTACTACTGTTTGGGGAAAATAAATCATTCCCAAGGATGGGAGAGGACAAGGTACAGACACCCAATTTCCAGTACAGGCTGCATCAGCACTACGAGGTGCTGTTTTCTCTCTTCTCTCTGACTTAGTAATACAACCAACTCATTAGGATTTGGATTTGTTAAAATCTAAAATTGAGGGCCTCCTTGGTGGCGCAGCAGTTAAGCACAGCGCTGTGGAGCTGTCGGCAGCAGCAACGCCAGTTCAACACCCAGCCGGGGAGCTTCCCACATGGCGTGGCAGACCTCCCACCTCGCCCGCTGCTCCCCTCAGCAGTGTATTTCCATCGATCTGCCTGTTCTGCTCCCCACTCTGTCTCTGGTGAGCCCTCTTGCCGCCCCAGGCCTTTGGTCTGTACCCCAGCTCGTATGCATAAATAAATCAATCTTTAAAAAAAATCTAAAATTGAAAAACAACCATCTATTTATTTAGTGAGATAAATATGCACATTATTGATGCAAGATAATGAGTCACAATTTATAAAGGTGCCTACTGTCATGTATTTATCAAAACAAAGGTACATCCCACGGCTGACAGAAATATGACACCCAGGTCACACACTCGGTAGAGGTGGCACTGGCATTCACCTGGGCTTTCTGACCTGACTGCATGCTCTTTCCTCCTGACCAGGTCACTTGGCTCTGAGACCTCCTGGAATTGACCACCCAGCTGGGAAAGAAAAGTCCAGCATCACTGGTACCAGGACCTTCACTCTGGCCTCTGACCCACTGGGGCCTAAGGAGAGAAGAGACGTCGCACTCACATGCCGACAGAGAGGGAGATGCAGGGTGACTGGCGGCTTCAGTCCTCATTCTAAACCCGCGTCAGGAAGGCCTGGCCACCAGCATGGACGGCCACACTGCGCCCTAAGTGCTCAGAGCTCTGGAGGGGTTTTCAGATGCACTTCTGCAGGGGCGCTGTGCCACGCTGCTGACCACACAAGCTTCGTGGGATTGGGGTGCTGCGGGTGCCCCAAGAAGTGGCCATGACTCGATGAGCTCTTATTAAAATGGCCTATTTCCCAGACACTTGGTCTCCAAACAGAAAACAGCCTAAAATTTCATTTTTAAAAGCTTCTGCCACAGAGATCCCTTGCCAGCATACTGAAGTTTTATGAAGCGAATGTTTTTAATCAGCTAATTGTACTGAAGTGGTGTGTGAAGCTTCCAGAAGGAATGAGCCCCCCCAGTGAGGCAGAGAGACATGGGGTCTAGCACAGACAAATGGAAGACCCCACACTTGACACCCCTGGCAAGGAGCTAACTCGAGTAAGAGGGACTGTGATGGAGGCTGGCAAGGGAAAAAATAACAGCCCCTTAGAACAGAACAAATGACATGCAAATGTCCACAGAGTAACGTAGGTAAATTAGCAGCAGCATTTAGCAGCAGCATTTCCAAAGAATCTTTGAGCTGATAGCCTCGCAAGACCATTTCTCCAGTGCTCGCCGTTTGTCCTGATGGGGCAAACTGGACAGGGGGCAGCTACTTGCTCCCATCGAAGAGCCCAAATCTGACGGGGCTCACATGTCAGGGCCTGGTTTCATCCTCCCAGCAAGGGCACGGAGGGTGAGCTTGCCCCTGTGGGGAAGGACGCTTAGAGAGATTAGTTCCTTACCCAGCTCCTCTGGCTAGTAAGGGGCAGAGCTGAGATTCAAACTCAGGCCATCTGGCTCCCAACCCGTCCTCATCAATACCCTGCTGTTCCCCCAGCACCAAGAACAGTGCAAATCAGTAGCAGACCCAGGACTACACCCCAACACCCCAGCTCCTAGTTCCTGTATGTGCCTCTATTCTACTCTTCTCAAGTTGGCCTCAGGGCTTTGGCCCTTGATGGTCCCTCCACCTGGAATGTTCTTTCCCTAAATGTCCATACAGCCTGCCTGTCTAATTCTTTTTCTGACCACCCCAAATAAAATAGCAACACCCTTCCACCCTCTGAAGCCAGGGTGTGTCTGACACCCCTTACTTCACTTGATGCAAAGGTGACCACTGGCACCATCTACCTGTGGCAGGTGTGTTCTCTGTCATTCTTGTCTGGTGTCTCTACTGAAATGCAAACTCTGTGAAGGTGGCATCTCTGCTCTCGTCAATGACAAATCCCACTTGCTGGCTCATGGAAGCATTTGGTAAATACTGGATGACCAAGTAAAAGGGATAAATAAACAGACAAGCACACGGTAGACAAATTCTCAGGCTGGAAGCTGGAGCTCGGGCACTCTGTCCCACGTGCTGAAAGTCATTTTCCCTGCTGCTGAGCTAGAGCCAAAATATCCAAATCTGCTCCAGATCTTGCATCTCCAGAAAACGTTCTGAATGCTTCCACCCTCTGAGTAACTGGTTAGACTCATCCCTTGGGTTTTTATATCATGTCTCCAAGAACCTTGTACTAAACTGCACGTCCTTCCAAAAGGGAGAACATAATGCACCTATTGTCAGCCACTAACAGTGCTGAGTATACTAAAATAACACCTTCTCATTGTGTATGTAACAGCCAAACTAAAACTAGCTCAGCCTGAGCACTGACAGCATGCTGGTCATAGAGCAAGGTGCCTTACATATCTCACTGACTGCCTCCTGCACCCCTGGGACCCGTACTTCCGGGCTACTCTGTGGGGGTGGCACCATGTGACTGGTTCTAGCCAATCAGGCACAAGCGTGTCTGCACCCTCTAAAGTGCTAATGAAAGACCTGTCAGAGCTCTCTCTCCCTTTTGGCTTAGCCCCCTCTTAGAGATAGGAGCGAGTCCCATGTGAGCGTGACAGGCAGAGGACCCCATCCCCAGTGTCTGCACAGCGACCTTCGGACAGAGTCTTGTTGCTGTCATACAGGTAAAGAACAGGCTCTGAGTTATTCAACAGTTTTCCCAAGATTACACAGCTAGTAAGTGAAAACTGAGAGTGGAATTTGATTCTGATTCTAGAACCCATACTTTTGCCTACTCTCTTTCTAAATTTAATGAATAATTAAGGAAATGGAAAATGAAAGCACCAGCTGTTTCCTGGAAAACACAAGTTTTGTAAAGACATCATGACTTTACACAGTCATGAGGCGTCAGGAGGGCCCCGGACTCCTGGGAAAACGGTTATCAGAGCTGACGGCGGAAGGGGGTCTTGCATGTCGGGAGTGAGAACCCCTGGCCTGTGGTCTGACCCCTTCTCCTTGCAGACTCATCAACAAGCAAGTCCATGAAGATTCACGAGGGCTCACCATGCGGGAGGCACCTGAGGAAGCCAACGCCCCAATTTGCCTTCAAAGGCCTGGCTGACTCCACTTCCCATCTCTTTCTCCTGCAGGAAATGGTCACCACAGTCGAGGATGGACTGGCCAACTCTTTGCTTTGAAGGTTATTGAAGGTCAACCCTAGGCGCTACCACATGTTCTTTATTTCGCTTGGCACAGCACTTGAAGCTTCTGTGTGGTTCCATCCTTTTTTCCCCAAAGCTCTGCTTGTCTGTGGTTGGAAGGTGAAGAGGTGGGGAAATGATCTGAAAAGGGAACTTAGGGGTACGTTTTCGTAGATGTGAAAGTGGAGGCTGGGATGAAAGAGAGGCTCTGTTTCCACGTTCCTAGTTAGCTTTTGAAAGAGGGAGAGTATAAATGTATTTCCACCAACGTTTAGATTCATGAAAAGGAAGGGTAGGGAATCAGACACTGAAAAGGAGCCACTGTAAATACGGTGGGCAAACAATTCTTGTAACCAACCTGGTGGCTTCTGGAAATAAACCGCGGGGCGGGATATCATTGTCCCTCCTCAACATACGATTAGCTAACAGACATGAAGCACTTGTTAGCATCAGTTCTTTACCTCCGGAGATTCTACGTCTTGTTTAATGTCTGCTTGGCCAGTTCTTGCTTCATTCTGAACCTGGGAATGAAGCTCCCTGGGTCAGAAGTGCTCCTTTGTTGCTTCTTCAGCAAAAGTGTCAGAAGGTACTTGGTGCCGAAGAAAGAGACAGGGAGAGTCAAGAGAAGAGAAAGCGAGAACAAGAGGGAAAGCCAGATCTCTATTCTCTACTTTTGCTTAAGGACATCTTTGAAGTGTTGCACTTGTTTAGAAGAGCAAAAGATGGGTGATTTGCTGTAAAAAATGAATCTCAATGCTCTCACTAGAAGTAGCCTATAGCAACCCAAAGGACACAAAAACACTAATCCAAAAGGATACATGCACCGTATGTTTACTGCAGCACTGTTCACAATAGCTAAGGTATGGAAACAATCCAGATGCCCAAAAATAGATGATTGGATCAAGAAGATGGGGTACATATACACAATGGAATACTATTCAGCATTCAGAAAAGATAAACACATGCAACATGGATGGAACTAGAAGGGATCATGCTCAGCGAAATAAGCCAGAAAGAGAAAAATATAGAATGGTTTCACTTATAACAGGAATATAGGGGAACCAAACAAGAGAGAGACACCAGCGAGGGAGGGGGAGGATAAGGGCTCAAAATAGGGTAGAAAAGAGCACAAGGGACTATGGTGATGGGTCACGGGTGAATCTGTGGTGGGTTACCCAAGGGGAATACACAATGTAAAAGACATATGTCTCTCTGTCTCTCTCTCTCTCTCTCTCTCTGTCTCTCTCTTTCTCTCTCTGTCTCTCTGTCTCTCTCTCTCTTTCCCTGCATTTAGCAGGGAAAGTCTAGGCAAGAGGAGAGATCTGTTTTAAAGGGATACATTTTTCATTCTTGGGAATAAAAACCCAGAACCTCACTGTCAAAGACAAGGAGATGTTATGATGACCTTGAGCAGAGAGGAGAAGCAACACAAGAATGTCTTTGCAGACTTAACCGTGACAAGAAATTGTATAATTTGAGGCCTAATCTGTTTTGAATGTTTCTGTCCTTTTACATGTCTTTAGTTTATTATCCAAGACCTTGTGAAATAGGTTGAACCCGAATTTAAGATGACCATGAAACACAGATGCGTGTGAAAAAGAATTTCTCTGCTGCATATCTAAATAAGAAACAATCTAAAATCAGTAACTCCCTAACCGGACAGTACATGGAAGGGGCAGGTAGGCAGAGGCATTCATGCGCCTGACCAGCATGGCGGCTGCTCGAGGTTCGTGTGCTCCAGGCTGCAGATCTTACAAGAATTCGCCAGTGACTCAAAGCTGACGGGTTCATCGTCCACGCGATTCCATAGGATGTTTACCTTGGAGACAGTGAGCTCTGAGGTCTTCAGATGGGGTGTGACTCTTCGTTCTTTGGTTTCCTCCTCTAGGATGGCGGTCAGCTGCCAAACTTTACAGAGCCTGCCACCAACGAACCAATGAGGGAGGCCATACATGCACCTCGGCTTTTTTAGGCACCTAAGTGAATGATGGGAGTAAAGTGTCCAGCGCAGAACTTATCTCAAGAATATCACTCCCATGAATTCCTTCTCCTTCTAGGAGGGATTGAAATGCTTAGATATGAGTCTTGCTGATTCTCCCCCCTCACAGGCCACGGTCCTTCCTTCTCAGTGGTCTCACCGCCTCCAATGTCACTGACTCTGGTCTCCAGTCAGTCAGCACTCAGCAGCCGGCAGGCTACTCCGAACCTTATGTCTCACTTCAAAGCCTGTTTGGAGCCCTCCCACAGTGACTGGTGTTGAGAGACTAGCTCATGCGTCCAACTCATCTTCACCAGCACTTCTGTATCTCGTACCGCATGTTTATATCTCATGAGCAACTGCAGAGGTTTTCAAGGAGGGAGGTGACACAGCATGACTCTCCCCTTATGCTGGGGTGTGGTCTTCAGGGGGGTACACCTGTACTCGTGAGCAACCTGGGGCCAGTTGAAGGAGGTGAGTAAATTCTGGTCTGCAGGCAAAGGCTTAAGGAATGGAAGATGCCGACAATTTAAAAGCCCTCAAGAGAGTAGAGTAACTGTCTAATCAGTTCAAACTGCCATGACAGGATGTCCTGTGGAATTGGGGGAGTGTGGAATGGATATCTGACTCACATTTGACAGAAAGTGTGCAGGAGGGAGACTGTGGCCTGGTGTGGGGGGGATGGGGCTAGCAGAATGAGAGAGAGCTGCGAAGTGAGCAGTGCTGGAGCTAGGCCCCAACGTGGAGCCTGAGGAAGACCAGTTGTTAGACAACTTGGAAGACTCCCTACCCAAGAAGCCACCCAAGTGGGCAGTGCAGGATGGCTGGCCCCAGCAGAAGAAAACTCAGGTGAACCCCAACCATAAACTGGGAGGACTTCTTAAGCAGCCTGCCAAGGTGGGTATCCCCCATGCTGAAAACCATAGCAAGTCCCAGTGAGAGGGACTCAAAAGAACCCACAGAAGTGCCCATGAGAGAAAGAGGCAGCACTTGGGTTATCAACACAGAGGGTGCTTCTACCAGATCATGTCCACACCCGCCACCTCAGGAAGATTTTTCTGCCTTTTTCCCCAAAGGAGCCAGTGGCAGGACAAGCAGACAGGGCGGAGGACACAGAACAACAGGTCACAGTGGGCTTCCCAGCCAGACAAGGGAAAGCAGAGGGAGAGGTCAAAAGATAACCAGAAAGAAAGAGAAAAATATCGAATGGTTTCACTTATAAAAGGACTCTAGGGAAACCAAATAGGAGAGAGACACTCGGCGAGGGGGCGGGGGGGAAGAGGTGGGGGAATAAGGGCACTAAATGAAGTAGAAAAGGGCACAAGGGACCATGGAGATGGGTCAGGGGTGAACTGCTGGTGGGTTACCCAAGGGGAATACAAAATGTAAAAGATATAAATAACAACAAAAATTATATATTTAAAAATAATAATAATAAAAAGCAAACAAAAGGCTATTGAACTTGCAAAATAAAAAAGATAATCTGGATAAAAGACTGCTTTGGAATTTTTAATATCTGAAAATGTCCAGAATAGTCTATGTGCTCTACAGGAAGGAAGAAAGAACCGAAAAAGTTGAACACTAAGTGGAGGAAAAACAAGTTCATTTCGGTGGGCACTCTATGAAGTCCAGTGTTCAGGAAAAGACAGTGACGCACGGTTGTGCTCAACCACCCAGCCACAGAGGGCCCTGCACACAGAGGAGCGCGACCCTTGACTCAGTGCTCTGCTCTCACCGTCCTGACATTCCTAACAAGTTCTGACCCGGATGTTTGCGTTTTCATTTCACACTGGAGCCTGCACATCACACCGCTGGTCCTGGCTACACATGTAACAGTGATGTAGCCATGTTCTGTGTGACCCCGCTGTGTGGGACCAAACAGTGGGAGGTGGAAATGAACAGATTCGAAAGAGGTTTATTTAAAATGTATGATTGCCCAGCTCAGAACAGGCTAAGAGGTGGCGCTTCTGAACACCAGGATCTTTACAGCTACTTGGCAGGAATGTGAGAGAAGCGACTTAAGCATTGGACTCTCTAGCCTCCAAAATTCCCTCCTACCTGGGGATTATCTAATTCTTTAATTAATGAGTCTCCTTCAATATGTCTACCCACTTCACCAGGAAATGAACTCACTGGTAGTAAGCCCAGGTAAGAGTCATTCCAAGTCCAATTTATAACCCCTATGTGGACGGGTGTTTCATTAACTCCCTGGGTCTCTGTCCAAATTGTGAGCTGCTGTTTTCCTTTATGAGAACATTGTGGCCGTTACTCACTGTATTTTTGATCATTGTAAATTGAATTTTATTGTGGCTGGAAAACTGTGACTTTTTGCTTCTAAGAAAAAGCCCTACAAAAAAGTCTCAGAAAATGTCTTAGACTTCAGGCCACCTTCCTTAAGCATCATGTTGGCAGTGAAGCATAAGTAGACTTGACAAGTATTGATTAAGTTTAACATTTAAAATCCATGCTTGTGTTTTGGTTATTGTTGCCACCACCACCACCATCATCATCTTCATCATTCATGGAGGAGATGGTTCTAGAAGAAAAGAAAGCCAATTGCTTTCTGAGACCTTCCACATATAACGTTTCAGGCTAGAAGGTTCGTCTCTCCACTCCACCTTTATGGGGCTCTCTCTGAAGGCACCACTTGAGGACTGAAGAGCCATGATAAAGACTAGCCATTGCGGACAAATCTCAGAGCAGACAGGAAATTGGTATCGTTGGTCTGCTCAGCAAACCCACTTCCCCACAGACTCACCCTCCTACGTATTGGAAAACTTTGAGCTTCTTTCATACCATATTTTGGCCTTGACCTTTCTAGCAGTTAGCCTCCCTACAATGGAGTCTATGTATCTCCACATGCTCCATGCAGACCCCCTAATTATAGCCATCCGTTAAGCTGTCAAGAAGAAATCCCCAGCTCAATCAAGTCTTTATCAGAGTCTGGCTGCCAATGGGGTCAAGTTAGGCGTCAAGTCTGACCTGCCCAGAGCCCCTAGACTTGCCCCCCTGTCATTGGGCCCTTTGTGACCAGGCAGGCCAGACAGCCACCTGGTTGCCCCAGCTAAGCTCCCTCTCCTGCTGCATCGCCAGACAGGGCGGAGCCAGAGGGACAATGGGGCTGACTTCATGGAGGGCTTCTCTGACTTTTATAACATTGGGGAATTTTGTGCACTGAGTTAGACTGGGTCGACAAAGTCCTAATTTAGAAGTAGAAACCACTGACCATGGAGGAACTGGTGTCAGGAGGAAAAACTCTTCAGTTGGACCAGCTTCCGAGAATCAAAAATTTTATCACTGCCAAGGAACTTAGCAATCATCTGCCTAACGTTTTATTTTACAGATCAGTGCAAATGTGGCCGAGGGACCTGGGGTTTACTTTTATTGCTCTGAGTCTGGTTTTCTTTGGTTTCAGGTGAGTAATATTTTGAAATGCACTCCATAACAATGAGAGAAGTTCAGGGTTGTTCAAAGATGACCTTGTTATTTTCCAGTTGTTTCATGTAAATATGTTTTATCTCTCATAGGAGATCATATATTTCTCAAGGACAGAGGTTATTCTTCTCTATTCCCTGTAGAGTAGTAGTAGTGAAGAAAGCATTTTAAAGTATTGCTGAGAGTTAGTACACATTCTTTCCTCATTTTTTAATGCATTGAGTGTGTTTCTATGTGTCGGTGTCTCTCTAGATAGATTATAAACAGTATGTTCAAGTCTCAAATTTCATTGCTAATCCTACTACCCCCTTGAAAAGATAACACCGAGATCCAGAGAAGTGAGGTTATTTGCACAGATTCACTCAACTTACATTTGATTTTAACTCAGATTCACTCACTGCTCACTCAGTGCTCTCTCCACAGTCCAGGTAACTTCTTGGGATAACATCAGTAGCTCAACATTGAGGAGCAAAGTCAACCAGACATCAGAACAAGTGCAGTGAATCAGCCCTAAATGACATCATGATTATTAGTAATACCTTAAATTTGTAGAAGATTAGAGTTTACATAATAAACACTATTAGCTTCTTGTGCATTCCTTAGTAAACAAAACCTGAAAGCAAGTCCATGCCCCAGAGAGGCACTTTTACTTACACAAGAGGAAGGCTGCCATACTCGCTGCTGGGCACTTTGCTTTTTTCACTTCATGGTGTTACCTTGGGACTTTTCCATCCTAGTACATGCAGATGTAAGCCACAATTTTAAAATGGCATTTATGGTTGGATATATCCCAACTTATTAAACCAGTGTCTTAGTGATGAACAGTTGTTTGCAGATTTTAGCTAAAAAATGCACATTTTTAACAACGTCCCCGAGAGAGTTTTAAGTAACTCGCTTGATAATCGGACCAGCGTTTTGGAATTCACCGATAGTCTTATACCCTTACGTTAGCAGAGAGTAAAACTGAAATCCAGGGAAGTTTGGGAGCTTCAGCAAGGAAGGGCAAGATCATAATCAGAACATGGTGTTCTCGGAGTCCTCGTCCATCTCCATTCCTTTGCATGGGCCACTTAAGGCCACTGGGCATGCTGGTCTTGGCTGTTTATAGAAGTCAATGGCCACTCTCACCTCATCTCCCTAGAGCCCTCAAGGCCAACAGCCTTTGTCAAAAGATCTGATTCATCACAAGAGTCTCACGATGATTCAAATTTTACCAGCACAGAAGATCACCCAGTTAAACTTCCCATTTCAGTAGATGAACCAAAGTGCCTTGAATAAAGACGTAATTCAATAAAACTTAATACTCTCATAAAATCGAATATTCTCTGGTTCCCCAATGAACTCCAAAACTTATTAGATTTCTTCTGCAGATGATGTGAGATCTGTTGTTTTACCTAAACTAACCCCATTATGCCTTTAAAAACACATTACTGTTTAAATGTTTACCTTTCTTTATCCCGCAAATGTATAAGAGTTAGCATAGTGTTTGGGTGGATGTCCTGCTCAGAGGCTCCTTGTGCAAATTGCCACATGAGTTCATCACGGAAGGAGGAAAGGGGGTGATTAGGATAAGGATTTTCTAAGGGTTAAAATCTGAAAGCTACACTGACTTTTCATACTAAGTACTTTTGGCTTGTTCATTGTAATGAAACAGAATTTCTCTATTAAAGAGCAAAAACCAAGGTTTCTAGATTGGTGTGAACAATGAAAATAATTGCTACGGAGCATTGAGAAACTTCTCTGCAGGCACAGTTCTCTGAGCTTCATGTGGTCAGACTCTACACTTTAGACCAACATAACAGGACAAAAGAGAAGTTCCCAGGAACTCCTGCTAGATTTCTTAATGACTTCCTCACAATTACTACTTGCCCCAGGCTGTGTGACACGCAGTCTTAGCTCTGGGAGAGCTCGAGTCAATGGCTACCCATCTCACCACTTCTCTGCCCCAATCAAGACACTGGCATGTTTCTTTCTACACCACTTCAAATTCTGCCATGGCCAGGCCCCCACTCTGTCAACTCACACCCTTTGTGTTAAAATCTGGGGATTGAGTGGGACAGTTTGAAAAGCGATGAGCAACTTTTCAGGACACAAAGGTCATCCAGCACTCCTTCTGTTACAGGGCAGGGTGAGGGGCACCCCGGGACCTCCAAACCTTCCCAATCTAAATGGGTTCTGCCATCTGCTGCCTCAAGACAAAACACACTCTATTGCATAAGACCGTCAACAGAAAGGAACTTGAATACAAGCAGTGTGTGATAAAGAGAAGAGAAAGAATATAGTTAGAGTGGTTTCCCCATGAAACACCCAAAGTGACCCAACCTGGGTAAATGACAAACAGGTTTGTCCCAAAGGGGGCCCACTGAGGCCTGAAAGCTTGTCACAAGTCTAAGGAACCTTCTGGCAGGGACCCCTAGGAAAGGGGCAGAAGGAGCCAGGCAAGTCTGGAAGGAATAGAGCAAAATCAAAACCCAAGTCAAGATAACGGCTGCCATCGTCACCCTCCCAAGTGTTTCTCACCCACCTCTCTGTCTCTGTCAAGTGCCTCCTTCCATGTCCATACAAGTGCCTATACAAGTGCAAGGCTGAGAAGCAAGCACAGCTGCTCCACATGTCTCTCTGCTCCAGGTGCCTCCTCCACGTCTCCTTGATCTCCTCCCTTTCTTCTCTCCAGCATTCTCTAGCTTCTCCCTGCTCAGCTCTACCCTTCCTTAGGTGGGACAGGGAATCTCCCCTTTCTCTGGGGATTACCCTGTTACACTTCTACATGATCGATGAGGCATAAGGTCATCTGACACAACTTCTGGGGCAGGAAACGTGCTCTCATCAAGGGTTGTGGCATCCCTGCTCAACTCTGACATGGCTGCACAGTGATGACAGGAGGGCTGAGGGGAAGGCTCGCCAGTCTCGCGACGCTGACCTTCCCCCTATGCTTCTGCACCCTGCTGGACAGTTGTCTCACTTGGAGTCATGCCCTCCCCCTGGGCAAGAATCTGCTATTTCTCCCCCTTTCTCAGCTGATCTTTCTGAAGCAAGTTTTAATCTAATCTCATAGGTGTTGTTTTTTTGGTCTTTTAAAATTCTCTTTCCAATCTGTTGCAGAGTTTCTAGCTTTAGTCATTCTTCTCTTCCAAGTGAGTCAAAAGATCATTTTCTTTGCTATGAATCTGAAAAGACAATTTCAGAAGACCAGGAATTCCACTGTATTAACACTCATATTTACTGGGGGAAAAAAGGTAACTGGGAACAAAAATCATTATCAGTTATTCTACGTAAATATTTCCTCGCTGTACATGCTCTGTGACCTTCTGCATATCACATCTCTGGACTCAGAGACAGGGATTTATATTTTAAAAATAAACTTAAGGGCCTCCCTTGTGGCGCAACAGGTTAAGCGCAGCGCTGTGGAGCTGTCAGAAGTTGCGGGGCAAGTTCCACACCCGGCCGGGGAGATTCCCACATGGCGCAGCAGACCTCTCCTGTCTCACCCACTACTCCCCTCAGCAGTGTATTTCGGTCGATGTGCCTGTTCTGCTCCCTACTCTGTCTCTGGTGAACCCTCCCACCACCTGACACCTCTGGCCTGTACCCCAACTTGTATGCATAAATAAATAAATCTTTTTTTAAAATAAATAACTTAAGATATGCTCAATGCCCAAGGAAATAACAGCCTCTAACTCACTGAGATTTCTGTTTACTTCTGTGACTTTTCTTTTAAGCCAAAAGTTCTTCTATGCTTTCTCTTTAGATGAAGTGTTCAGGTTAAAGGACTCCACCTTTCCCTCTTCTCGTTTGTTCATCTTGGCCCCATAGTAGATTTTTGAAAATCTGTGAGGAAAACACAATATTCTGTTGCTTCAAGCTTCCATTCTTTAGTTTCTTCCCATCGAAGCTATGATTCTCTCGTAACTTAAGCTCAAGTATAGCATAAACACCCACAGATTTTCTTGCTTTTAGAGCACCTGGGTCAGAAAATCTTTTCTACAGACAGCTAGAGAGTAAATAGTTTAAGGCTTTTCAAGCCATACACTGTCATAATTACTCCACTCTGCCTTGTTGCATAAAGCCGCCGCAAAAAGTATACAAACATAGAGATGGCTGTTCCAATAAAACTGTGTTTACAAAACCAGTACTGGGCCATGGTTTACCTACCCCTGCTTTACATGATCAGGAGGCTAAGGAAATGTCTAGCTCACTGCTTGGTTTCTTTGTGCGAATGCTGTGCTGAGTATGAGTATTACCTCAGTTGCTCTTAATAACTTCATAGGTTTGATACAACTGCTATTCTCATTTCATAATTGAAGACACTAAGCTTTAAAGAGGCCAAAGAATTTTCTCACCACCAACAAACAATAAACGGTGGAGCCAGAAACTCAGATCTGAAACCAAAGCTCAGGCTTTCCCTCATTAAGCTATGTTGTAAATATCCACATTTACTGCTTAAAGCTTTTTGGTCAACTTCTCTTAGAAATTATTACTAAAAACAATGGGAAAACTTAATGAAGTCACAAAATTAAGCTTCAATAGAAAGACTGAACATAATTTTAATTTGCTTAATCCAACTTGACTTTGAGATATTTAATTGAATATTTATTATGCCAGTCTTGTGAGTCCCAAATTATAATAGTGATTAGAAGAGGAAAATAATAGAATACAGCTGCCTCACCCTAGAGACACTTAAAATCTCTAAGGGAACCTTTCCACGCCTTTCTTCCCTTCAAGTCCATCCTGGTTTGAGAAAGCCGACCCACAGCTGGCATTGCTTAGGGAAGAAAACCAAAACTTAATTGCATTTATCCACAGCCACAAATGTGCTTGCCTTTCCAACCTCCTATGATTAATGTTTTCACATGGATTATTTTTTTTCTCTTATGATAGTGATATAGGCAGTTTCTAGCGAATTTCAAGTGATGTTATAAAAAAAATCTTCTCCCAGGAATTTAAGCCCCAAATCCTGACAGCCTTTCCCAGGACATCTTAGCCTAGCTGTTTACCACTGAAGAGCCAACTTGACCAAGGTCCCAGACTCTAACCCAACATCTCCACTTGTCTCCAGAGCCTCTCCTCTGCCCCCTCCTTTCACATAGCCACACTAGTACATGCAAAGGGCTTTTGTGTGTCCTAGCAGGGTGGATTATTAAACAGGAGAGACTCCATAAAGGAAGAGTGAAAGTCTCTGCTCTCATTAAGTTAACGACTCATAATAGAAAAGTTCTAGAAAAGCTTCTTTGCTGTCAGCCATAACATTTCTCCTCTCCCTTACCCATCTCCTTACTCCAAAGCAAATGCCTTTTTAATTTCCTTCCTCTCCAAATACATCTGTTTAATTGTTATTAGGCCTCATTTGCACTAAATCCAAATGGAAACCAGCCAAAGGTGGTGGTGTTTTGGTGTTACTTTTCCCCTCAAAGTCAAACCTCACACAGCTGTTCATCATGAGCTATCTCCAGCTCCCAGCAGCTGCCCCACGGTTATGTTATGTTAGTGATGTGCTCTGCCTGCGGAGCCCAGAGAGCTTGCTGTCCAGCCAAAAGAAACCCTAAGGGACAAGAGTCACACTGGGTGGCTGCATATCACATGCAGGCTGCCGGGTACCTCCTTCGGATGGCATTTGCCATCGAGAAGTTGGTGCAAACCAGCGTGCATCCCAAATCAGACCACTGCCTATTGGGGAGCCTTGATTCCCTGCTTCTTTAACATGCAAAAAGTCCCCCTGAAAAGCCCAAGAATAGGCTAAGGACTTCCCTCTGAGATTGAGATATATGTTACCACTCACTAACTGGTAACTAAAGTGACTAACAGTCACTTTCCTAGAAAACTAGGAAAACTCATAGAACAGCAGTAGCTTGCAAAAGCATGGGATTTACTTCTGTACTTTTATGGTATTGAGGCTTTTCTTTTTTATTTTAAAGATTTATTTATGCATATAGGCTGGGGTGTAGGTGAGAGGATTCACCAGAGACAGAGTGGGGAGCAGAACAGTGAAATCTACTCAAATACACTGCGGAGGGAAGCAGCGGGTGAGGCAAGAGAGGTTTGCTGTGCCATGTGGAAAGCTCCCTGACCGGGGATCGAACTTGTGTTGCAATGGCTCTGGATAGCTTCATAGGCTGAGACTTAACCTGTTGCACCACCAGGGGGACCCGAGGCTTTTCTTTTTAAATGAATGAATATCAATAAGGAGAGAAGGAAGAGATGAGATCCCACATTCACACTGCTGAATTCTGCCTGGTAGTTGAACATGGCTACCAGGAGCTATAGCCCCCAAAGGACAGTAACCAGGTAGAGGAGAGGTCACCGTGGGTTCTTCACCCATGCGCACAATTACCAGACCACCCAGGCTCAGGGAACAACAACAATGGGTTTACTTAACAAGCAGGGGAAACAAGGAGTTTCTCAGGCCACAAGTGTCCAGCTATCGCACCCTAGTTAATGTCCATGTGTCCAAAAGTCCCAAACAAAAGGTCGGTCATCTAAGATGGTGTTGTCCTGTCATTGAGGGCCTGGAGCTTGTGGCCAGCAAAGTGTTGGCCAGGATCCAATTCACCACAGCTGGAGGCGCTCACAGGTAGGCTGCTGAGATGGCGCCGTAGCAGCCACAGCCAGACTGAAGGTCAGGATGGCCAGCACCAGACCCCGGGCCAGGAGGCACAGGGAGGCAATACCACCCAACAATTAACAGCTCTCAGGGGTGAGTTGGACACAGACTGCCTGTCACCTGTCAATAGTGCTGGACAGCAGTAGCCAGTAGTGCTGGTCACTACTAGTCACTACTGTTACAACTCTTTGTGAGCTGTTGGGCCACATCAACACCAAACAGCTCTTTGAGACACCAGGTGCTCCTTCCAGACAATGTCAGAGGCAGGCTAGAAGCAGGCAGCAGCCTTCGGCCTCCGCAAAGCTCTTTGGCTTCTCTGAGAAGATTTTCAGCTTCTCCTTTTGAAGTCCAGTCCAGAGCGTCTGAAGCATATCCAAGTCTGTACCTCAGAGAGTGTGTAAGTCCGAGCCCGAGACAGTCAGAATCCCAAATTGACTTCTGCCCTGCCCTAGATCTCCTTCCCAGGTCCCCCAGGTCCCAGTTTGAATGGACTTGTTTTAATCCTATGGCTGATGAGAACTTTTACCAACCAGCCAATAGCTCGCACCTGATCAGTCCATTCCACGCTCCAGGCACCAAATCCATGGGCTTCTCCACTGCCTAAAGCCAGAGAAATCACAAGCATTGGAGCTGGCCCCATGGGGCCCAGGGGCTGCATGCCCTGGGGTGATAGGGTAGAACCACTGCCTCTGCCAGCAGCCCAAGTCCTGGGGGCGTATCTCTGGTTTCAGTCGCACAGCCTGCACACACGCACACCCACATACGTGTGAGGTTATAGCATAACTGCTGTGTTACAACACCTTGACCCTGCCCAATCCAGCTCTGCATCCCCAGTCTCCACAGAGCACCATGTTAGCCAAGCTACACGCATCGCTGCCCAACAGCGGAGCACACTGCTGCCCAATCTGCAGGGTAACATCTCAGAAATAAACAGGAGCCCACAGGACCCAGGATTTGCAGCTCAAAGGAGAGTTGGGGAAAGAGTAAGTGCCCCCAGAGAAACTCTTTGCAACGAACAAACATTCTGGACCATCGCCTTCCCGTAGACAGTTCCTGGCAGTGGATGATTCTATATGGTTCTTAGGAAGTCCAATAGAATTGAGCTCCCAAATGTCCACAGAGGCCAGTGACACAACATTCTTTTAGTGGCTTTTTCTTCTATTTTTCACTCTCTTCCATCCCTCATTCCTTCAATCTGAAATCACTTTCCAGTGCCCCTGTCTCAGACTCTGCTTTCAGAGAAGCTGAGTCTTTTCACAATTGCCTGTCCAAATCAATGCATGTTTTGGACCAACTGTGGTCCCAGCATTTCCTGGTCCAGTTATACAAGGACAGTGTTGTCTGATGCTTGGGAACAGTGGCTGAGATTGGAAGAGCTGGTCTTCCCCAGGCCTCTATTGGCATGCACTCATTCTTCATAGTGTGTTAATCTTGAGCGGTGTAGATACTGATCATGGAGAGACTCATTTGATGTAACGTATATAAAGAGACATGGGCTCTGCCTTCTCAACCCCTTGTCTGCCTTCTTTTTGGTCTGTCGAGGATATCCAGCAGTCAGGGGCTGCTAAAAGGAGTCATAGCAATGACAATGGAGAGTGACATCAGCAAAATAAATGGTAGACTAGGAAACCCAAAGCCCTATTTCTTCATGAAGACATTTTTACAAAACCCAAAATTGGATAAAATAATCTGTACAAGCTGTGGAAAAACAGTAAAAGGTCTACAGCAATCAAGTAAACACCCAGTCCACAAAATGCCACATTCAAAACAATAGGAAATCTGCGGTATTTTTTCTTGCCATCCTCCCCTGGTGAGACATGATCTTGATCTGGAGGAAGCAGTGGTTCCGAGTCCCCTCCCCGAGGCTGGAGGAGCAAAGCAGACCTTATTTGCAAAGCTCTAACTTATCTGAGGGCTACCCAAAGAACGGGACTCTATTTTGCCTAATTTGGACATGAGGAAAAGAGAAACTATGGGAGCTGCTTGGGACAACTGCAGGGAACCTCCAGGGCTGCAGATGTCTGGGATCAGGAGATGGGACACATGATAAACCTCCCAAGACCCTAAGGAGATTCTCTGGAGAATTAAGACATTTGTAAGTAGCTGTGTCTAGGGGTAACTGAAAAGCCATACACGGACCCAAGCAAGACATAGACTCAGAAAAGAACTAAGAAAACCGAACTTCCTCTTGGATTTGAATCCAAAGGCCCAGAACAAGGGTTGACTAATTACTGAAGAATTTCCCCAGCACAGAGCAAAGCTAGGGAGAGGTGATTATTTTTTCAAATGCTCAGTTTCAACAACAACAAAAATCATATAGCATACAAAGAAACAAACATGCCCAAAGGAAGAAAAATAAAGTGACAGAAACCATCTCTGTCTCTGAAGAAACACAAACGCTGAATACAAGACAAAGACTTTCAAACAAAGAACCAAATATCCCAATTAACAAGTGGTCAGTAGATATGAACAGACAGTTCACTAAAGAGGATATCCAGAAGGCCAAAGACATGGAAAAAATGTCCATTACTTTTTTTTTTTTTAATATCCTATTGAGTTAATACTGGTTGACAACACTGCTTGCACCATAGAGGACAATATAGGATAACTCCCTTCAGGTCATTGCCACTTCTAATAAGAGATGTGCAGATTAAAACTACAATGAGGTATCACATCACACCGTAAGAATGGCACATATCAAAACAAAACAACACAACTCCCAGCAATAAGTATTGGAGAGGATGAGGAGAAAAAGGAACCCTGTTATACTGTTGGTGGGAATGTAAGCTGGTGAAACCATTATGGATTTACCTTAAAAAATTAAAAATAGAAATACCATATGACCTAGCAATCCCATTCTTGGGAATATATCCATAGAGTATGAAACCATCAACAGAAAAATCCCAGTATGTCCTACAATAATCTCAGCAGTGTTATTTACAGTAACTAGGACATGGAAGGAGCCTAAGTCTACTTCAATGTATGGATGGATCAAAAAGATGTGCCATTTACATACCATGTAATATTACATACCCACAAGAAAGAATGACACGTGGGATCATGGAAAAACTATATGCAGCAAAATAAGTCAGAGTGATAAAAACAAATATTTGATATTCATATTGCAGAGAATTCAACAATGTAAAACACTTTCAAAAACTACTAGACACCGGGCCTCCCTGTTGGCGCAGCGGTTGAGCGCTGCGCTGTGGAGCTGTCGGCAGCGCGCGATGCGAGTTCGATGCCCAGCCAGGGAGAATCCCATATGGTGCGGCAGACCTCTCCTGCCTCTACCCGCTGCTCCCCTCAGCAGTGTATTTCTGATCTGCCTGTTCTGCTCCCCACTCTGTCTCTGGTGAACCCTCTCGCCACCCTACGCCTCTGGCCTGTGCCCCAGCTTGTATGTATAAATAAATAAATCTTTAAAAAAAAAAACAAACAAACTACTAGACACCAACAAAAATCTTTAGGCCTCTTGAGGTTAAAAGGGAGGGGGGAAGGAAAGAGGACAAAAGGGATAATGGTTGTGGAGGGAAAAAGGAAGAAAGATGGAAGGAAGGAAATTTTATGTCTTTTTGATGTAATTCACTTAAATAAATATGTAATACAATGTGCAATCTGTCATCTCTGAAGAAGGCAATAATAACGTTCATGTGTGTACTGTTTATGCCTCAAACACTATAATTCATAGTGTCCAATGATCAATTAGGTAACTGCCAAGACTAGGACTTACATTTTATTTTTTCTACATAGAGAGTGGGGGAAGGATAAAAATAAATGTAACCACCTCCTCATTCATGCAATTTCTGGGAGCAAGAAGCACACATTTGTAAAGAAGCTAAGTTAAGGTTATATTCTATAGCTAAAGCACATCTAACCAGTAAGACTCCAAGTCAAAGACCACCTTAGCGTAGCATTTCATCAAATCATCCCAACTAGTCAGAATCCACTATGCCATTTAATCAGTTGTCAGTCATCAGTTAAGTGATTGCAATGAATCACTGCCTCCTTGCTTCTTTAGAAGTGTCTTCCACTGACTCTTTGGAAAGAGTGATGAATGGGTGAGAAATGTCAGATACAAGATGAAAGGAGAAAAAGTCAGTGATTTGTCCTTTAATTGGTAGACCCTACTACTAATTTGAAAGAGTCTGAGAAGGAAGGCTGAGATTCCTAAGAAGGAACCCCAAATGGAATGATGGCCAATAAACTAAGTGCTTCTTAATCCCTTTTATTCTAAATGTAGTCATCAAACTGTGTTGAAACCCAGAGTCTAATAAAAAATCTAGTGAAAAAGAACCCATCAAATTATTCCACAAATGTTGGGGGGAATTGCTGGTCAAGAACACAGTCTAAATTCTACAGAGTTTAGAGTCTCTGGGCAAGGAGATAGGTATGAAATGAATAATTATACAGATAACCATAAATTACAATTTTGAAAATGCTAGCAAAAAGTGCAGAAAATGAATTACAATAGAGCTGTGTGGCTATGGCAGGGGTAGAAGACTTCCTTAAGGAAAGGACATTAGAAGGGAAAGATGAGAATTTGAGTTGGTAAGTGGAGTAGGGAAGAGAAGGAAGGGAACTCCTGAGGGAGAAAGGAACATGGTAAATTCCACTTTGATAGAAAGTTCTTGAAGCAGAGGAATGAAGTCAGAAAATGGCTGCAGTAAGGTTAAAGAAACAGATCATAAACCATGGATTGTTTTCAGTTATTTGAACTGAAAAGTTCCCATCATTGTTTAAACTAATTTGACTTTTCTACTATTTAATTTTGAAAATAAAACACTTCACAAATATTTGAACATTTAATTTTTTACAGCCCCCCACCAATTATTTTCAGATTCAATAGGCATTGCTAAAGTGCTAAAAATATTCAGTACTTGCTGTTAGTGTCTGGACTTTTATAATCACGGAAAAAAAAAAAGAAAGGAAAAAGAAAAAAATATTAATAAACAGAATTGTAAATGACACAGGGTAAACTACCACAGATTACACAGTAATACAGAGGTTCATAAGAGGTTGCTATGAACGACTATGTATCAACAAACTTGATAACCTTGAAAAAAGGAAAATTTTTCTATAATTAAAGTAGGATATTTTAATATTCCACTTTCAATAATTGAGAAGAAAACCAGAGAGAAGATCAACAAGGAAGCAATGGACTTGAACAAATTAGAAACCAATTGAACCTAACAGGCATAACATATATAGATCACTACACCTAACAACGGCACGATACACAATTTTTTTCACAACTACACATGGAACATTCTCCAGGATAGAGCATATGCAAGACCACAAAAAAGTCTTAACAAATTTTAAAAGATTGAAATCATGCAAAGTATCTTTCCAAATACAATGGAATGAAACTAGAAATCAATAGCAGAAGGAAACCTGGAAAATACACAAATATGTGGAAATTAATAACACACTCTTTAACAAGCAGTGGCTCAAAGACTAAATCACACACAAAAAAACTGAAAATTCCTTGAGACCAGTGAAAAGGAAAAAAATAAAAACTTAGAGGATGCAGTGAAAGCAGTGCTAAGAGGGAAATTTATAGCTATAAATGCTGAAAAGAAGAAATCTCAAATCAACTTAACACTATACCTTAAATACAGGTGTCCCTGCCGTTCGAAAGTTTGCATTATGCCTCTTTGTTTTTCTGAAAGACTTACACTGGTGCTCATTTTTGCTAACCAAAAGAAATGTAAGATGATTTTCACTTTTACAAACATACATATCAAAAGTAGCAGTCAGTGTTCTTTTTTAGCAAGTTGTTATGACTTTATACACTGCAACCAGCAAGAGTGGTATCACCCCATACAACTCCCCATTCAGACAATGTATGTATCATAGAGTTCCTACTTTTACTATATGTTAGTGTTATTTTAGGTTTTATGTGCTATTTGGAATGATTTGGTAGGTTATTTTTTGACTCTCGGACTGATCAAAAATTTTCCCTTATATTCTACTTTTGGGTAATGGGGGAAAGCTGTATCTATAAAAAGAGAAATGTGGCTGATGGTTTATGTTCCAAGGCCTCAAAGAGACCGTGTTTTTCCTGATGGTATGACCCACTCGGCTTCAATGGTCTCCTCAGTGTTTCAACATCTGCTGCCACAATTTTTCTCCAGTCCACACTTTCAACAGTTTGCAGGGTATTTCCAAATGTCATGTTCCAAATTTCCAAAACTGAACCCTTCACCTTCTCCACAAACCTTGCTTTGCCTCTCTGGCTCCAATCCCAAGCCCCAAAGTCTTCTCCGGTTCCTCTTACTCCTTTGCCATCTTCCAGCCCACATCAAGTTGGGGACTTGGGGACAGTGCCTCCACTGTTTATCTGTAAAGTGTCTCCTTTATGTTATGAAATCACTACTCTCCTTCTCATCCTCGGACCCTTCATATGGATATTGAAACAGCATAAAACTGAGCTTCTTGTTTCCTGCTTCTTTCCTGCGAGCATATAAACTGCATTAAGGGTTAAGAGCATGGATTCGAGAGTCAAAAATCAAGATCTGAATCTTGACTCTATTGACTACTGGGCATTTGAATTTGCTAGGCCACCCAACTTGTCTGTGCTTCATTGTTACTCATCTGTACAATGGGCTACAATTGCCACCCTGTGAACTGAAATGGCAATGAAATTAACTCATGTAATACAGAATCATTGCTGGAATACAGCAAGCACTTAATAAAGGTTAACTATTACTACACTGCACGTTGAGTTATTTTTCTACTCTATAGTTTCAGGAATTTTTAATTTTAAAAATTTATTTTGCTTACATCATAGTTCATTTTTGTACAATATTTAACTTCTCCCTTCATGAGTAGTCCCCATAGTTCTCCTACCACCACAGCACTGGGGAACCATCACCATAGTACCTTTGTGCTCTTCCCTCCCCGTTTTGACCCCTCCTCTGCCCCCTCCCCCTCCTTTGCTATGTGCCTCAGCTCTAAGGTCAACTTGCATGTTTTGTCTTTTTCCTGAACCTTTTTTTGTTTCCTCTAGTAAAGTCAGTCTATGGACAGAAATAGTGGCATCTCATTGCTTACAGAATAAACTCTTGGCTCCTTGACTTCAAGCTCCAGCCTACCTTTCTGGCTGTATTTCTCACTCTATGTTCCTCCCAGACACTGCATGCTCCAGTAACACTGGTCTGTTTGATGTTCATAAAATATGTTTTGCACATGTCCACCTCAAGATCTATGCAGGTTGGTCTTTTTTGTCTGTAATCTTTCTTCATCATCATCTGTCAAGCCTTAGCTTTTTCTTCAAGTTCAGGTCAAAGGTCTTCCCCTCTATCCTTCCCCCTCCTAGATTATACTGGTCATAGTTAATTTTTCCCTCCTCTGTACTCATGCTTTGTTCTTTTGTTACGGCAATTACCACAGCCTTCTCTGTCATGCAGTTAGTGGAATTCTCTGTCTGGAAGGAGTCCTGAAAGACAGTGACCTTTTCCAGTTCCTGTTTGTATGTGGCAAGGCCCACAGCATCTGGCGCAGTCACACCTGACTTTCCACAAAGCCAACATTTAGGGACTCTGGATGCTGAACATATGCAGACTTCCTTTTTATTTCCATCACCCTGCAATCATAGGATATGGGCTGAGAGAAAGGAGGTCAGTGTTGATAGCAAATCCTCCATAAAATGGGAAAGAATTCCCACATTCCAGTCATACCTGACAAACTTTAAAGAGAAGTACCACTGGGGCTTCTACTGTAGGACTTTGATATTTATTATTACATCTTCTCTTGTGCATCAGGGATCCCTGTATGTCTCAAAAGACTAAGAATGACCAAGTGAGTTGACGCAATTAGTTAAAAAAAAATGTTGCTGCTTTTTGGTTTTGGAAATTGCCCTCTGATTTGCATTAACTGAATAGCACTCAGAACAAAACAGAAAAATCTTACTAATCACTCTGAACTCATGTTATGGGTCAGACTCTCTCCTGGGCTTTAAAAATACCAAGATGAGTATCACTTTACTGCCTAGAAGGAGATGCCAGTTTCATAAAGAGAAAGTCAGGTCATGGAAACAGCCAACAAGCAATGAGTCTGATGACAGAGATACGTGTAGGATGCCAGGGCACAAGGGAGAAATGATGGGTGTGCTGGAGGGTTAAGGACAATGGAGAGAGAAGGTCTTAAAATGGATGATGTGTGAACTGAGTCTTGAAAGATGAAAGGGAGTTAAGTGGGCCAAGGGGTGGCATAGAAGGAAAGGATAGAGCACTGTATGGCTTGATTAAAGGGACTTGGGCTAACTTTGTATGATTCATGTTTTTATAGCAGCTTCAAATACACTGTTACTACTATAGCCCTGTATGAGAGGGACTATTATCCCTATATTACAGATGAAGGACTCGAGAGAAAAGAGATCAAGTTACTTGCCCAAGGTTACATTGCTACCCAAAGACAGCACTCACCGACTTTCTAATTTAGAAGAGGGGTGTCCACTCCCCACCCCATGGGAGCAAAAGAAGACATTATCTGCCACTTAACCAAACAGCTCTGCTGAAGCACAGCATCTCCTCCTGTGAGCCAAAACAACTCACCTCAAGCCCCCTGCCCGCCTGCCTGGACTAGACATGGTGTCTTCTTTCTAAGGAGAAAAGAAATGTCTTTAAACAAGATGACAAAGGTATTTTTTTTAAAGATTTATTTATTTATACATACAAGCTGGGGTATAGGCCAGAGGTGTGGGGCGGCAAGAGGGTTCACCAGAGACAGAGCGGGGAGCAGAACAGGCAGATGGATGGAAATACACTGCTGAGGGGCGCAGCGGGCGAGGCAGGAGAGGTCTGCCATGCCATGTGGGAATCTCCCAGGCCGGGTGTCGAACTCGCATCGTCTCTGCCAACACCCCACAGCGCAGCGCTTAACTGTTGCACCACCAGGGAGGCCCTACAAAGGTATCTTAAGACAACATATCACTCATAAAAAACATTCTGATGAGTTAAGTGTAAATGAATCACAAACATATGGATTCAATCTATATTAAAGGACCCAGTGGAGTTTGGAGCAAAGGGCAAAACCCTTGGAGAAGATTATATTTGGGCATATTTCTAAATCCAGAGCCATTAGTTCTGACCAGGCCCAGACCTAGGCTGGCATATGGATCTCCAAGGAAACCAGCAGGAGGAAAACTTCAGAGAGGTGTGAGGGCCACTGCATCTCAGATGCTCAAGCTCTGCCTTGGAAATGTCTAAAGCATCTTGCTAGAAACACCTTCTAGAAGCACCTCCTAGAAACACCTTCCCTGAATATCACATCCTAGCCAAGGACTTGGACACCAAGCCTAGTCAATAACTTCTCTCAATTTTTACAACTGCAAAGAGACCACGGAGGTTGAACTGAGCCCCTTCATCTTTCCCAAGAATTCACTCCCTTTGGACTGAACCCTTTAGCTATAAACAATGCCCAGGTCATAGCCTCGGAAGAGGGTCTCCTCTTTGGCAGCATCAGATGGGAAATGAATATGCACAGAAATATTGAACACATGCAACTAAACAGGAAGCAACATAGGAAAAAGAAAAAGATCCAGACTCATCAGTCTGGTTGGGTTACATCAGCCGTGAAAAGTAACACAGGCCAGCAGGCCTAGAGCCCAAAGAGATCAGCCTGGTTTAATGGGGCCCAGGCAACAAGCAGGTGTGTTTCCCTGGGTGTAATCATCTTGGGTGTTCCCCTAAGCTTTGTGCCTTCTCCGGGGTCCCACACGGGACAGAAGGCCAGTCACCGAGGAATGTGATGCGCCCCCAGCTCTCAGTTTGCTAGGCCTCCAGACCCACTCAAGTGCCCTCTTCCAGATGAGAAGCCAGCGCTGTGTTGCTGGCTTTTCTCTCGCAGTGGCGTTGCCGTGGAAACAGGCCTTTCTCATCTACCACTGATTGGATCAGGTTTGGGGAGGTGGGGGAGGACTAAGAAAAATGAGCAAGTGGAACACTATTCTCCCCAAATGCTGTCTTAAATTGAAATCATCTGTTCTGGCAGCGCAGCCTCCCCCTTCCAGGCCACACCCAGGCAGCTGTGGAGGTGGGCGGGGCGGCCACCCTCATTTGAGGGAGTAATGGCTGCAGTAAGGTGATATGCTGAGAAGAAATTAACTTCTGGGTTGTTTTTTCTCAGCTCCCCCTGCAGCCCCATCATCAGTTTTCACAAGCGTGGGCATGGGCCTCACTGGACACCATGTGGTGGCCTCTGAGGCACTTCCCCCACTGCCACAGAGATAATATAGGAAGTGCTGGGCTGCTGGGGAGCAGGTCTCACAGCCATTTTCTCTGCCCCAGGAAGTCCCCATAGTCACCCCCTCCCGAAGACAGGACTTCTTCAGGACTGCCTGAAGTCAGTCATCCTAGGATTTTTCCTTTGCTTAGGACTTTGAAAGAGGAGGTAACTGAGGTGAGACAAATATGAGCACATGAAGAAGGGACAGAGGAGGACACGGGCGCTGGCAGGAGGTGCTGAGGGGGTGGCAGGGCAGGGGGAGGCACTGTGGAATAATGCTGGCAGGGAGAGCAGGAGGGAGGCTGAGATCCTTGGATACACGGCTCTCACTTCCCAGCTTCCCGTCCTTCCCCCCAGACCATTCTGGAACCGGAGCAGAAAGGGCCCTGGGCCCTGAGAGACCAAAGACGTCCTTGCACACCAGCTGGAGTGCAGAGCACTCAGGCCTCCCTGGTCCCACATTCTTCTCCATCTCTCCATGCCTTTCTAGCCTTCCTTTGCCATGCCTCAGTTTCTACATCTGGTACCACAGTGTTGAGAGTCTGCTGCAGAGAGCAGGCAGGACACCCCAGGAAAGCACGCTGTTTGGCAATGTTAATCCTTGCACAGATGGCAGGGACTCTGAATCTGGTCCAGCCGCCCAGAGGACAGATGCTTCCGAATCCAGTTACCCTTTACCCTAGCACCCCAGAATCTCCAAATTCACATGATCGAGTGGGGGCCTTTGAAAGTAGAGTGCTGCTGGCTGAGGCTCTCAGTGTCTGGGTTGGTAGAAAAGGTAATGGGAAAGGGGGAAAGCAGGACAATGAACTGAGGATGCAAAGGAGGGGACAGGATTTGGAGGTGGGCTCTTTGCCCAGCTTAATTGTTTTCATCCTCAAAATGATTCCTAACAGCTGGCCCAGTGATCATCCTGTTCATGTCCCCCGGGCAGCTGGGAGCTGAGGGAAGCCAAGGGACTTGGCGGAAGAGCCTCGAAGCCAGCACCTATACTGTAGCAGGCTCAGTGGGGGGTGGGGAGGAGACAGGTCTACCTGCGCCTTTATGGTGCTTTGGTGGGTGCTGTGAAGAAGGCGTTGGGAACAGCTTCTCTGCCAGGGTATCCTCCACTCTGCATGACATCCAGGGCCATTATCCTCAGGGCCTTCCCTGAGACTTGTCCTGTGACATAGCCTAGGACTTTCTGTTGCCTTCGGCCAGCTTTCTCAGGTGGCTGCTGCACAGGGCCAGCAAGGCCAAGGTTAATGACACAGCCCCGGGGAGATAAGTGAGCTTGCCTCTGGCCCCAGGCCCAGGCTGGCTATTTGGACCCTGACAAACTGTCTGCCTTCCACTGGCCTCTGATCACCAGAAGGGCAGGGTGGAGAGAGGCTGAGCTATAACCAGCGCCACCCAGGCCTCCTGCAAAGACCTGCAATTCTGGACCTCAAGAGGGGAGTTATGGAGTCACCACAAGGTGGAAGGGTTTTCTCTGTGCTAGTTAGTTTGTTTTTTTTTTTAAGATTTATTTATTTATGCATACAAGCTGGGGTGTAGGACACGGATGTGGGGGGGTGAGAGGATTCACCAGAGACAGAGTGGAGAGCAGAACAGGCTGATCTACTGAAATACACTGCTGAGGGGAGCAGTGGGTGAGACAAGAGAGGTCTGCTGAGCTATGTGGGAAGCTCCCTGACTGGGGATCAAACTCATGCTGCAGTGGCTCTGGATAGCTTCATAAGCTGAACCCTTTGTGCCACCAGAGAGGCCCCCTGCACTAGTTTCTTTTGAGTTGATTGATTTCAATAATTTACATGATTTCAATAATTTAAAAATTTCCCTGTGTAAAATAGCTATTAAACAATACTAGAACTAAATGCTACAGATAGGGCTAAGAATTAAGAACCTATCTACCCAAAGGACACAAAAACATTAATCCAAAAGGACACATGCACCCCTATGTTTATTGCAGCACTATTTATAATAGCTAAGGTATCGAAACAACCCAAATGCCCAAAAATTGATGACTGGATCGAGAAGATGTGGTACATATACACAATGGAATACTATTCAGCAATCAAAAAAGATAAACTCATGCAATTTGCAGCAACATGGATAGAGCCAGAAGGGATCATGCTCTGGTACTGGAACAAAAACAGACACAAAGACCAATGGAATCAAATAGAAAACCCAGAAATAAATCCGCATATCTATGGACAACTAATCTTCGACAAAGGAACAAAGAAATGCAGTAGAGCAAGGTCAGCTTGTTCAATAAATGGTGCTGGGAAAACTGGACTGCTACATGCAAAAATATGAAGCTAAACCACTACCTCACACCATGCACAAAAACCAACTCAAAATGGATGAAAGAGCTGGATATAAGACCTGAAACCATAAAATTTATAGAAGAAAATATAGGCAAAACTCTACATCAAATACATCTCAGCAAAATCTTTAAAAACACATCCCCCAAAGCAAAGGAAGTAAAGGACAAGATAAACAGCTGGCATTAAATCAAAATAAAAAGCTTCTGTACAGCAAAAGAGACATTAGCCAAAACTAAGAGATACCCTACTATTTGGGAGAAAATCTTTGCACACAACACAACCGATAAAGGTCTGATAACAAAAATCTACAAGGAGCTCACACAACTCAGCAAAAACAAAGTCAACAGTCCAGTCAAAAAATGGGCAGAAGAGCTAAAAAGACATTTCTCCAAAGAAGAAAAGCAAATGGCCAACAGATACATGAAAATATGTTCAATATCACTCATAATAAGGGAAATCCAAATCAAAACCACAATGAGATACCAACTCACACCAGTGAGAATGGCGCACATTAAAAATACAGGCAACAACAAATGCTGGCAAGGATTTGGCAAAAAAGGAACTCTTTTATACTGCTGGTGGGAATGCAAACTGGTCCAACCTTGATGGAAAGCTGTAGGTATGGCAATTCCTCAAACTGCTAAAAATGGAGCTTCCATACGACCTGGCAATAACACTCCTGGGAATCTACCCAAAGGACACAAAAATAATAATCCAAAAGGATACATGCACACGTATGTTTATTGTAGCACTGATCACAATAGCCAAGGTATGGAAACAACCCAGATGCCCAAAAATAGATGACTGGATCAAGAAATTGTGGTCCATATACACAATGGAATACTATTCAGCATTCAAACATGATAAACATATGCAATTTACAGCAACATGGATGGAACAAGAAGGGATCATACTCAGCGAAATAAGCCAGAAAGAAAGAGAAAAATATCAAATGATTTCACTTATAACAGGAATATAGGGGAACCAAACAAGAGAGAGACAGCACAGGAGGGGGAGGATAAGGGTTCAAAATGGAGTAGAAAAGAGCACAAGGGATTATGGTGATGGTTCACAGGTGAAGTGGTGGTGGGTTACCCAAGGGGAATACACAATGTAAAAGATATAAATTTAAAAAAATAAATAAAAATAATAATAAAAATAAAGTCAAATTGGTAAGAACTGAAGAAGGAACATACCTCAACATAATAAAAGCCATATACGACAAACCCACGGCCAACATTATCCTCAATGGTGAGAAGCTGAAGGCCTTTCCACTAAGATCAGGAACAAGGCAAGGATGTCCACTCTCACCATTGCTTTTCAATATAATACTGGAAGTCCTCGCCAGAGCAATAAGACAAGAGAAAGACATTCAAGGAATCCAAATAGGAAAAGGAGAAATTAAACTGTCTCTGTTTGCAGACGATATGATAATATATATACAAAAGCCTAAAAACTCCATAGAAAAACTACTCAAAATTATAGACCAGTTCAGTAAAGTAGCAGGATACAAAATCAATGCACAAAAATCAGTAGCCTTCCTATATGCAAACACTCAGTCTGAAAAAGAAGAAATTAAGAAATCCATCCATCCCCTTCAAAATCGACACCAAAAAAATCAAATATCTGGGAATAAATTAACAAAAGGCGTAAAAGACTTATACAAAGAAAACTACAAAACACTGTTGAAAGAAATACAAGAAGACACAAGAAAATGGAAAGACATCTCCTGCTCATGGATTGGAAGGATTAACAATATCAAAATGGCAATCCTCCCAAAAGCAATTTACAGATTCAATGCTATTCCAATAAAAATCTCAATGACATTCTTCAAAGAAATAGATAGAATACTGATGAAATACATATGGAACCACAAAAAGCCCCGCATAGCTAAAGCCCTCCTGACTAAAAAGAAAGAAAATGGACGAATTTCAGTCCCTGATTTCAAACTATACTACAAAGCCGTAATAACTAAAAGAGCATGGTACTGGAACAAAAACAGACAGAAAGACCAATGGAACCGAATAGAATACCCAGAATTAAAGCCACATATATATGAACAACTAATCTTTGACAAAGGAGCAAAGAAAATGCAGTGGAACAAGGACAGTCTATTTAATAAATGGTGCTGGGAAAACTGGACAGCCACATGCAAAAAAATGAAGCTAGACTACTGCCTCACACCCTGCACAAAAACCAACTCAAAATGGATAAAAGACCTAGACGTAAGACCTGAAGCTATAAAATTTATAGAAGAAAATATAGGCAAAACTCTACACGACATACATCTCAGCAAAATCTTGAAAGACACATCCCCCAAAGCAAAGGAAATGAAGGACAAGATAAACAGATGGGATTACATCAAAATAAAAAGCTTCTGTACGGCAAAAGAGACATTAACCAAAACAAACAGACACCCAACCAACTGGGAAAAGATCTTTGCACACAATACATCTGATAAAGGACTGATAACAAATATTTACAAGGAACTCACACAACTCAACAAAAACAAAGCTAACAATCCAGTCAAAAAATGGGCAGAAGAGCTAAAAAGGCTCTTCTCCAAAGAAGAAAAGCAAATGGCCAACAGATACATGAAAAAATGCTCAACATCACTTATAATCAAGGAAATGCAAATCAAAACCACTATGAGATACCACCTCACACCTGTGAGGATGGCATACATTAAAAATATAGGCAACAACAAATGCTGGAAAGGATGTGGAGAAAAAGGAACTCTTCTACACTGCTGGTGGGAATGTGAACTGGTCCAACTACTGTGGAAAGCTGTATGGTGATTCCTCAAACTGCTAAACATGGAGCTTCCATACGACCCAGCAAAACAACTTTTGGGAATCTACCCAAAGGACACAAAACACTAATCCAAAAGGATACATGCACCCGTATGTTCACTGCGGCACTGTTCACAATAGCAAAGGTATGGAAGCAACCCAGATGTCCAAAAATAGATGATTGGATCAAGAAGATGTGGTACATATACACAATGGAATACTATTCAGCACTCAAAGAAGATAAACACATGCAATTTGCAGCAACATGGATGGAATTAGAGGATATTATGCTCAGCGAAACAAGCCAGAAAGAAAGAGAAAAATATCAAATGGTTTCACTTATAACAGGACTACAGGGAA